>JBAMBQ010002536.1:0-107489 GCA_037044495.1 Stegana nigrithorax
ACTGTCAAAATGTGCTCTACAACAACAACATTCATATAAAAATGTTCTCTGTTTTCAATTCGATAAAACTCAAATGTATGGTAAATGACGAAGACTCATATCACCCATACATAGTTACTATGTATCAAGAATATGAAGTAAGAAAGAAACAAAGCAATTCATCTTTGGTAGCAACAGCAATGCGAAGCAAAGTGTTTTCTTTCTTATAGAATTAAAAAAATGTCTTTTATGCAACAAATAATATTGTGTACAGGACAGTCTCAATAGTAGAATACCTTAAAATAATACAATTTTTACATATATGTGTGGTAAATATGTAACAGGCTGTACTGTTCATTTCGCTAGAATTCAAATGTATGGTAAATGACGAAGACTCATATAACCCACACATAGTTACTGTGTATAATCTGAATTAAGAAAGAAACAAAGCAATTGACTATTGCATTGTGTTGATACCGGTGCACAGTGTTACAATATCGGCAATAAAAATTATAGATATCATTTCCAGTAAAAATATTATTGGTCACTTATATTACTGGCGTACTGTCACAATGTGCTAAACAACAACAACAATCATATAAAAACGTTCTCTGATTTCAATTCGGGACTTATTCTACAGCTGACCTTATATTTTGCGACAAGCCGAAGAAGCATGAATGCGTAGGCAAAATCATTTTTAGAGCAAAATCACATCCCAAATCACATTTTAAAGTATAACAGCAGTAAAGCAAGTTTCAGTAGCTTACAATTTTACAAAATAATACTTATTCTACAATACTAACTTTAATATAGAAAATTGTAAAACTACCGCAGACGCTTAAAGAAAATGCAGCAAACAGCAGCCACAGTAGAGCCACACTCCCTGCGGTTGGGGAATCTGTTCGCCCGGTTGCTGAGACAATTATAACGTCTGTCTGAATATGTAATAATATCATTTGATAAGTTTTTTCTGGGTAAATCACAAAAGCTTTTGATTATGAAATGAAAATCTCTTTAAAACGTTGCAACTACTTATAAGCCAATTATACGCATTTATGTATGTTGCCAACCCAGCTTTGCCTGTATGCCGCAAAACATATGGCATTCATATTTGGCGCTAAATTGCTGCTGTGATCATGTCTATAATGGAAACGTCAGTTTGATTGAATTCTGCCAAAAAAAAAAAACAAAAAACAATATTTCTGGAAAATTCCAAATCACATACAGTATTTTTTGCTTATAACGAACTTCAAGGGACCATGCAAAATGGTTCGTTATAACCGAAAGTTCGTTATAACCGGGTTCGTTAAAGGCGAAAAGTACTGTATTTGCTACAAGCTTGGACTAGCCACGTTAGGCACAGCGCTGATGTCGCTGACGACGCTCGAAGGCTGCCCTCTGTGGCTGTCGAAAATCGAAAACTTCAAATGGCCGCTAATAAATAATTCATGCAAACTCTGCAACTGCGACTAGCAACTAAATAAGCAAGAGAAGAAACAAAAAAAAATTTTTTAAAATAAAAATAATAGCAGAGTCTGCGATTGCATTTTGGAATAGAATTGCCATTGCAATTTAGGTAAATTTGGGCTGCTGCCGCCTGCGGCTGGGTCAGCCGAACGACGACAGGCCGGGCAACGCCAGCCTATGGCTACAGATGGCCATTGATGTCATAAGCATTGCGGCCGACTGTGCGCATACATGGCAATGAGCTGGCAAACAAGTGGCCAACTTCTTCTTTAGCTTAAGTAGTCGTTAAGACTAAGCGTAGCATATTCGTTGTTAAAAAAATAGTAATAATTAAATAAATAATAAAAAACTTATTAAAGCGGCGTTGACTTGGTAACCCACAACATACGAGATACTTTGCGAAAATTATGTGTTCTGTTTTACGCTATAACAGCCACAATAGGCTGTTGCATGCATGCTGTAAGTTGTTGTTGTGGTTGCTGATACTGCCTACGCGCTTTTGTGTCAAAGAGTAACAAAGACAAAAAAAAAAAATAAAAATAAAAAAAGACGCAGAATGCTGCCAATAAATGTGCTTCCCATGATGACGTCAATGTGGCTTGGCGCGGGCATATACAACAACAATAATAATAACAACAGTAATAGCAAATGCGAACAACATTAACATTTTTTAGTGGCCGTCGTCGTCATGTTGTTGTTGCTGTTGCTGTTGTTGTGTCACAGATTTTTCCAACGCGTCACCTGCAGTCGACGCTGCTGCGGGCTATCGCACCGTCTGCCACCTGGTGCCCGCCGCCTAATGCATGACGTGTGCGTTTTGCTTTTTTTCTTGCAAGCGGCTCATTGGAATTTCGTTTCGTCAGTTACGTGTGTCTCCGTGTGCTTGTATCTGTGTGAGTATGTGTTTTGGCCAACAGCGTACAAATGCATTAGTTTGGCGGCTGCATTTGCAACATGCAGCTGCCGCATGAATCATGCCATGCGGCTACATTTAAATTGAATTGCAGCCAATTGCTTCGGCATTGGCTTCGTTGGCTTTTGTTGGCTTTTGTTGGCTTTGTTGGCTTTTGCAACGTTGCTTCAGCTTTTTTGGGTCATTTTTTGCTACGCTGGCCGAATCTGCAACTGAGCGCCTTACGTGGCAGCTACGTCTAAATGCCAATAAAATGTTTTCTGTCGCTTATTTTTTTTGTATTTGCATTTGTTACGTTCAAGTGCACAGCAAAGCACAGCACGTTCAAGTGTCACTCGCCCACACACTCGCCTGCCTGGCCTGCCTCTATTACACGCAAGGCCCAGCCCACAGACCAACGCAGTCATGGACAGATTATAGCTGCCATTCGAATGCATACTTGTGTGTATGTATGTGCGTGTGTGTGTAGACATTTGTTTAGTTAGTCAATTAGTCAATTAAACGACGTAGGCCTAAAAGCAAATCGGAACCAAATATACCGCAAAGTCGCTTATTTCAAAGCTACGTTTGCCATTTTGCTTGTGTTTGAATAATTTAAAACTTCGCTTTATGTCAGCCACGTCAGTTATTTGCTAACCAAACACGCGACCATTGCCAAATTACCCATATTATTTTCTGACTATTTATTTTTATTTGCTTAGTTTTGCCATTACAAACGATTGGTCGGTCGATGTACAACTCAGAAATATAACTGCGAGAGTCTTTGCTCCAGTCTGTGCCGCTGAATGCTTGTGTCTTCATGTGATGCACCAAGGGCGGGCCACATGCTCCAATACCTTGTGGCCTGATAAGTCCCACAATTTCGATGTGGCTACAGACACAACTGTCGGTTTGTATGTTCTGGCACTTCTGTTTATAGCGATCCGTTTCAGTACGATGATGAAGTGATCTGGCTAGCTGCGTGGAAATCTGCTGCCAATTGGCGATTGGCGTTTGGCGGTTGCTTGTTGCCGGTTACCGGTTGTCAGTCAGGCTTAGCCTTATTGCTGTTGCCCGTGTGAGTGTGTGACATGGTGTAGCTTTTTTGCGTCCGCTAACTGTGCCTAAGTACAACTCTAAGCAGTTGATTTACGCTTACGCTTATGGGCCGATGATCGTTGGCGTTACTCATAGCTCGCAGCTCATTGGTCGCAGCTTGTTTCTGTCTGTCAGCGAAAATTCAATTGTCGGTGACTAATGCCAATGCGCCAAAACGTAGTGGGACGCGGAAGATCGCAAGTGAACATCAACTCAAGCGAATCGAACTGAATTGAACTGAACTGAAGTCGGTTCAACTCAACGCAATCCCCATACGGCTCAAATGAATTGGCTTCCAGTTTTGACTTGGCTACTTTATTGCTGTCATCTCTACACGCTGCCGCCTGTCGCACACCTTCGCCTATGCTGTGTCGTTCTTTGCTGCCGTGTTTCTGTTGTTTGCCAAGCAACCAATTTCTGGTAGCTGCGTCCAAGCGTTGCGAATTGGATTTGTTGCGCTAGCGCAGGGATTTGTACGCGCGCAAACTGTGAGCTCACTAAGACTCAAATGCATGGGGCGTGTGTTCGCTCGCTCACTCGTTCGGTCGTTCGCTTCAACTATATGAGTATTAGAAATAAGCGAAACAATGTTGGCGCAGTAAGTAAATGTTGACCGGACGCGCTATACAACACCAGCAGCAGCAGCATCCTGCTGTGCAATAGAGTGACGAATATGTAGGCCGAGGGCGGGAGGTAAACGGCAGTTAACGATTTAATTAGAACTGAAATTAAAAATGTAGCACGACCAGCCACAGGGCGCAATTTAAAGGTCTGCTACGGTTAAGTTATGTAGCTGGACTCAGCTAAACTCAGCGCATTGTAAACTCTAGAAATCTAAGCATGTCGCTTTGCTAAAATGCCCGTCAGCTTGAGCAATGCATGAGCTGCAGCTTCTGCAGCGAACAATCCTTGTCATGCTGTCTTCAAAGTAAGTTCTCTATAGAGAGTTCGTCTCTATGGATTGGCCATAGGACAAAGGCTACACCCTTTCATGGTGTGTGACTGCATAAGCTCACACTGCAGGTTACGAAATTTATGACTGACTACGGCCGCAAGAATTTTCTCCAACCCGACATTGATGATCAAATGCAATTGATTTTAACATAAAATATAGCATATAAGAAGGCTGCAAAATTGTATTGGCTGTTAGAGCACAACAAGCTGGAAAAAAACCCACTCGAGCAGCCAGTTTGGATGTTCCGTAAGCAAACGAAAATCCAGTAGCGATGTTGAGGATGTATGTAACTGACTATTTAACTGTCTAAGTAGGCAGCTACTTAATTCTAAGTGCAGCTTAGCGCCCTTGTCCACCCTCGCGGGGATTGTCAACGGTCCACGACAGCAATCTCAATAAGTCGCACGTGTTTGTAAATAACGCAGCAGCCCAGCTAGGCAAATTCAACCAAAGCCACTTAGTTTATATGCATAAGCAAGTGTGTTGCTGCCCGTAGAATGTCTGCTACGAAACTCTAAGGTGATGTTAATGTCCCAGCCGAACCGGGTATCGGCACACATAAGTATGCCATACGGCTTGGCTCATTAAGGCGCATCCGCCATTTGGCTTCGCATTTTGCGCAGCAAACAAGACGCGCGCGCACGCTACTCGCGATGCGAACAAGCCAAGCCTATGCGGGGCAAACCAAGTCAAACCAAGTCAAACAAATTTGCACAACCTTGAAATATCAGGAAATAACGTTCGCTTTCAAAAGCTCATCAAAATGCAAAGAAATAAGAAAAAACGAAACCAAAATTAAACTAACGCAAACAAAAACTAGAAAGGCAGGGGCTATAGTCGGCCGCACCCAACTATAGAATACCCTGTACATTTTTCTGTTGTTTTAATATTTTGTAGTCATTATGTAAGCCACTTTTCGGCCGATCGTTCCTATGAAGGCTGTATGTTTAAGGAACCGATACTTTTCATATTCAGGAATATTGGATTGGATATTACTTAAAATTGTTAAATCCAAAATTTGGTAAGGATATCTTGAAAAACAAAAGGGATTTTGTTAGTAAAATTGGTTTTTCGGCCGATCGTACCTATGGCACCTATACGTTATAGGTTGAATATCGAAAAAAATAAACTCGTTATGCCTATCGGTTAGGAGAGTCTACGTACCAAATTTGGCGGTTGTAGGTCTAACCGTCTCCGAGATCCATTTGTATGTACGGACGGATGGACAGAGTGACATGGCTAGATAGACTCGCCTTTCGATGCTGATCAAGAATACATACTTTGTGGGGTCTGCCACGCCTCCTTCTGCCCGTTACAGACATTTGCATAACTTTAATGTACCCTTTACCATTTTTTGGTGCAGGGCATAAACAAAAACTTAACAGAAAAAATGTAAACTTAAAGAAAAACGAAATTATTTCAGCAAAAGCGACAATTTGCAGTGAGGTTTATTGATCAAGTTGTGAAACGGGTGGGTCAACCTGCTTCTTTAAAGATCATTTGCCGTTGCTGTGTTAGTGACTGTGACTGTGACGACGACGGCGACGGCGACAGCGACGGTGGCTGTGACAGTGACTGTGACTGTCGTGTGGTCATTAAGCTTTGTTCGATAAAATGCGTCGTGTTTGTGGTGTTTGTCTGTCACCGTCGCCGTCACTGACACCGTCACCTAGACCGTAAATGTCGCCATAGCTCTGAGGCTGCTGTCGTTGCTGTTGGTGACTGTGCGATTGCTTTGGTTTGTTTAATTTGTTTAGTTCTTCTTTTTTTGGTATCTATGCTTGAATGTTGTTGCCATGCCATAGTTGCGTGAATATAAAATAAACAACAAATAGCAATAACGACAAATTGTTTAAGAATGCCACCAAAGCCACTTGTTTAGCATAATCACACGACAACAGGTTGCGGTAAAAGATCAACTGATGTACAAACTGATGTACGAATGAACCCACGAATCGAACGGGCCGAGCATATGGACGTGTGGACGGATGCAAAGACGCACGGACGAACGTATTCGAATAGGGTGATTATATACGATCAGTATATCGCACGTTCATTTTATTAGGCATGTGAATCTAAGTATTTATGCTTCTACATACAGTCGGACTCCTCTATCGCGAACTCCCCTATAACGAAAACTTTAAGTACTCTCCAACGAAATTATAAACACCAAAACTATGGGGTATGACGATGATGATATTCGTATGTGCACATTGGGAAGAATATGACCAAATATACATTAAATACAATATATTAAATACTCGTAGTTCTATGTGAAAAGCCCTATTATGAAAACTCCTCTAGGACTGTGTTTCGGTTTCTTTATGGAGGAGATCAACTATAAATGTATACATATATAACATATATGAATATGTATGTTGGTAATATGGATACTTACTTACGCATAATATATGGTATTTTATTTATTTGCTGTCATCATAATTATTGTGCAGATTTCTGTATCAGCGTATGCAAATTTTTATTTTAAATCTAAACATATATTTTTTTTTATTATTTAAATTGCCTTCTAGCGCGTATCTGCGCCGTGCCATCGGTCGATCATCGGCATTCAGTAGAGGTTTCATTAATTAGTTCGCTGATATGTAAACGCGATGTGCGCGCGTGCGCAGCTCGTTTTAATATTTTCTTAAATGCTATATAATCACATATTGCTGATAATGCTGATAGGCGCTTTATAATATACATATATTTTTATTTATATATATATAGACATGTCGAACATTTGTTCGCATATAGCTGAAATATTTCATGCGTTATTTAAAACTTGATTGGCAATCAAATCACTGCCGGCAGGTTTTCGCTTAGTGATAAGCAAAAACTTGGCCGCATTTTTTTTAATAATGTTAAATTCATAAAAAGTTTGAACTGTGGCATATTTCTAAAATGTGCCCATACTGAATGAATTAACATGTACTATAGTGTATCTTATGAAATTAGCTATAGAGCGCACGTGACTTAGGAAAATAATTAGCATCTGTATATCATTTGACAGCTGTCAAAGATATGATACTTGTATATAGGTATTATATAAAATTCCTTCAGTTACTGTACAAGGGTTCCGTGTTTGTTAAAAAAATGGCAAGAGAGTTAAAAAGAAAGCATACTTTTCTTTTTTGGATTACTCATTGCCTAGGTGTCATGTACAGAATATATGCGACTTCGAATTGAAATGCTCGTTAAAGCACAATTAATCCCAAAAATTCGTTCTGAATTAAACTAAACAAAATAACAAATATCAGATGATTGCTTTTTATTGATTGTTTTAATAAATCTCTTACAAAAATTAAATTAAAAAATGTTGCTTCGTTAAATTTACTACGCGTAGTTGCGAGTTGCTAATTGGCATATTTCACAATTTCCGCTTTCTGACAGTTTATTTTGCCAATTTTTCTTAGGCGACCGAGAAAAAGTTTTTACATAATGTTGTTGCGTGCATGACTACAGCTTTTGAGTATGATTTTCCCTTTTTTCTTTTTGTGTTCCTTTTTTAGTTTCAGTTTCAGTTATGTTGTCGCCAAAGCAGACGATTAGTTGTACTTAATCCAACCGACCCAGCTCAGCTATGGCCAGGACTTTCATTTGAGATATTTGTGTTTTAAGGCCAGCACACATATCGATGTCATTGACATACTCATTTATCTGAATGTGTATATAAACATACCTTTTGCCAATAATGAAAAAACTGAAATGTAGTTTAATCAAACTGCATACAAATTGGTAACAGCCGTTTGCAAATGAATTTGTAAAACTAAAAATGCGAAGGAAATTCTGGCGATGATCGCACAATTTAATGTGATAATTAGGTTTCCAACGGCGGTGCGGGTATTTATGGCACACTTTCATTTTTTGGTTTTATTTTAAATCGGGCAATAAAAATGTATTTTTTTTAATTTTTACGTTAATGTAAATAAAAAATATTTTTTTTCATGCTCTGTCTCTAGATTTCGTTTTTACTACAAAATAGGAAGACAGCAAAGTTATCAGTTATCTTAAAATAGTTTAATGGTTTTTTTATGATTTAACATTATAATACGAAATGTATAGAGTAAAGATAACATCAGAGCGGTCGAAAACAAAATACAAAGGAAAAAGAAAAAATGAAAGGAAAAAATACCAAAATTAGAAAAGAAGCAAAGGAACTATGAACAAGAAATATTGTATTCAGTCATTCTTTGCAGTTTTTCTGAAGATAAACTGATCTTCGATTGTAGATTCATGGCTTGCTTGAAATTATGCACAGATCGTGTCTACTGTTGACTTTAACGATTTTAGGGTCGTTCTTTCAATTTCTGCGTATTTTTAGTGACTATGTGTGTACCTGTGATGTAGTAATCCTATGTCCATTATGCTATCTTTCTTGATATTGTATATGTTTGTACATATAACTGGGTATTGTCACAGGCTACAACCAGACTAGAAAGCATTTAATGAATGGAGCTAACAACTGAGTAACTGTGCCCATCGAGTCTGGAAGATTCAGAGGCAGAGCCAATAGAATACTTGATGTTAGGTGTCCTGCATTCTCACAGATAAGGAGGACGATGCGTATTAAAATGTGTCACACTTATATTTGCGTGTTTTGTTGCTACGAAAGTAGCATGCAATTTAGCAACAACACATGACTGTTAAGTTGTTGTACAGTTGTAGGGCATTAAGGTGAATTATGTGCGAAATGCGCACACATACTCGTATACACACAGCCACATGCACACACGCGACAGAGATCAAGAGTAATGTGCGAATTTCGAAATGCAGAAAACTTTATTAGTCAATCAGCGAACAAACAAAAAACAAAGTCCAATTTGGAGCTGTGCACTAGTACCGAGACTGACGGAGTCTACACAAAAAAAGGGCCAACTGCGAAATATTTTCAAAAGATCTGCGAATGGCGAATGGGGAATGACGGCGTCCGAAACTGTAGACAAGCGGCTGCAGATAAAGATTTAAGGAACAAGTTTTCATTTCATTTTTAACTGGAATCAAATTACGAAAGAACAACAACAGCACGTCTTCCACACACGGAGCATAAAATTGGACGTTATCTTATTTTGTAAGCGTTTTTTTATTTTTTCGTATTTTTTTTTGTGTTTGGTTTCTTTTTTCTTTTAGTTGTATTTGTTATTTTTTAGTTTTTGCGCTTCTTCATAAGATTGTCTTTAAAAATTATTTCTGCTGCTGTTGTTGTTATTGTTGTGTTTGTTGGAGCGTTTTTGTTGTTGTTGTTGTTGTGTTTTTTTTTTTAAATCTGTTTTTGGTACTTAAAGTTTTGTGGATTGAAGGAAGTTGGAGCTTTAAAATGATCTCCGTAGATGTCTTTTAACGCAGCGCACGTTTAATCTGGCGAATAAGCAACGAAGATGACCAAATTCGAAAAATCAAAAAAAGGAACAATAAGAAAAACGAATAAAATAAAATCAAAATAAAAATTTATGTTTTGCGCACTGGCAGAAGTGAAGCGCACATTTGGCATTGACAACGTAAAACATCGGCAGCAGCCGCAGCAACAGCAACAGCAACAACAGCCGCAATAAGAACAACAACAACAACAATGTGGGGCATAAGCAGAGACACGCTGAACACTCAACCGCCATGGGCATAAACTTCACACTCGTAAGTAAATAAATTTAAATGGCGGCACTTCTCATTTCGTTTTTTCCGTCATTTAATTTTCGTTTTTTTTTCGTTGTTTTTTCGCTGTTTTAGTTTTCAGTTTCTTTTTTGTTGCGAATTTTTTCTCGCTTTATTTAACATTTTTTTTCTGTGTTTTGTTTAGTTTTTATTATTGTTTTTTTTGTTCATTTCTTGCGGATATTAAAGCGTAGCGTTTTTCATAAGAAATTCAACAAAAGGAAGCTATGGCTTTTATTTTATTAGTTGTATTTATTTTTTGTGTGTGTGTTTGGTTTTTCTTCGTTTTTGCGTTTCTTTTCTTTTGCGGCATTAAGATTTTTATGGTTATCAATTTGCCAAATAATGCCATGAGCCGAACGTATAAACAGGCCCGACATTGGTCAATGGCCAGCCGAGAGTCTGACCGACCAAACGACAGATCGACAGACGGGCCAGGTAGGGTAGTTAGGACTGTCATGCAGGCAACATGGCCGGCAGGCAGCTCAGCTAGGCGGAGCTCAGCTCAAATGTGGCATTTAATGAATGAATGAAGCGAACACAGATTTGTTTCTGTTGCTAATAAAAGTGAATGTCTGCAAATGACATTTGATACTCAGCCCAAAGCACGCATGCAGCGAAAAAAAAAAAAAAAAAAACAAAAACAAAAAAGAAGACCGAAATTCAAATACGAAAATAATTTTTATTAATAATACAACGACAATAACAGCAGCAGAAGCAGAAGAGAAGATGAGGAACAATAATAATAATAATTCATAATTGCCAAGCTATGTTTCCTTGTGTACTGACGCGCAAGACAATTTCCATTACACGCGTCGGCGCCACTAACACGTTTGGGGACGGACATGAACATTTAATTACCTGTACGCACAATAATTTGGTTGTAAGTGCAAAGAACTTTCAATTTCCTTCGAACAATATAAACATTTGCATAATAATGTTAATGCTAAGCTGCCTCAGTTTAGTCGAGCGTGCTTGCAGCTAATGAGCAAACGCGGCGCGCCGCCGAAAAGCTCAAAGCCCCAAGCCTAAACCTAATGTCAATGCCAATAGGCAGGTAGACAGGTAGGCAGGGAGGCCGGCAGCAAAGTCACTTTCGTGTATGCTGCGACGTCTTTAAATTTTACCTCTTTGCTTTTGGATTGTGGCTTTTGGTTTGGAGATTTTTTGGGTGGCGATCGTCGGTATTCCGCGCGTATACGCAATGGCACGCACGCAGCCACAGCTACATAGACCGAACGTATGCGGGTGGGGCTGCGGGAGAGACTGCCAACGATAGCAGCGGGTAAGTGGCGTGTTTATGTAAATCGCGTGCTTTTAAATATTTATAAGCATTTAATTGCATGTGTTATGAGTATTTGAATTCTTATACTTATTAGGCATTCCAATCCAACCCATGCCATTCCATACCGTTCCAATCGAACTGAGTCGATTCTCATAAGTATTGAAGTTGAAAAGCATGATGAAAGGCAAATGAAAGACAACGCATAGTTTGACCAAGTGATCATTGTGTCGGAGTCGGTGTCGGTATTGATGCTGTTGAATATTGAATTGCTGCTCTGCTGATGTTTGAAGTGATTTTCCACGTTACACGTTACACTTGGTCATGTACACGCCATGACTAATCATCAATGGCTTGCGATACATTGGCATTACAATTTCAGTAAGCGAAAGAATTAACAGCCGCTGACATGGAGATGGAAGTACAGCAATTCTAGAAAATACAAAAAAAGAAAAACTAATATATTTTTGTATTCATCATGTATTTAAATCATCTTCTTAAGAGCGACGCTGCTAAATCAGAACAGAATTTAATACGGCTCAGAAATAATTTTCCACATACATAAAAATTTAAATGTCCCATCTTTAGGTACAATAAATGGCACGAGAGTTTGGATCTGTGGACGATGAGTTAGACCAACACCGCTTAGTGCATAAAATGAAGGAAAGTTTAATTACTCTAAGGGTGCTCAAACATTTCTGGCATTCATATAAGGCCGTTCATGGGCATAAGGTTGCATAACTATTCTGGAGGTCTTTGGTCTCGGGCAATGATTGCACCATAGAGAATCCGACAGTGCACTTGCTGTTGAGCAAACAGTTCTCGGTTTTATAGCGATGATAATGAATGCCTCGGGATTAGACAAAACAGCGTAACATTGGAGCCACGAAATTAAGGCGAATATACACACACACATATGCATGGATAAATTTAATGAAGCTACGTTTTAATATGTTATCAAAGTCGGGGAAAAAACCCATGTGTCATTGCTGGACACTAATGTCACGTATTGGCTTTAATTACGTGTGCCAGTCTTTGACAACTTATTACAAAAGCCAACGACAGCGACAACAACAACGAAAGAAATAAATCCAATAGACAAATGATTGAGGCCCAGAAGAAGTTGCCAGCACGCTGCTGTATTCGATTTTTTGAACATGTATCCGTGTGTGTGTGTGTTTATTTATTGTAATTAGTTGGCAAGCTTAGTTTTGTTGTTATTTCTCCTTCTCATTTCAAATTCTCTAGTGTTCAGGTGTAAGCGACCGGAGCTCATGATCAAGACTACAGATGATGCAGACACACACTTAGAACGGACGGAGCTTAGCAGCTTCGACACAGCAACGCTCGCTTGGCCTTCAATGAATGTTTATGGGCAAATATTCGTATGAGCGTTTTGCCCTATCATAGCGGTAACTTTTTTTATTTTATTGTGTATTGTCTTTTTTTGTGTATTTTTGTTGCGGAGGTTCTTTTTTTTAAGCTCGTAAAAAAATAACTTTGTGTTAATAAGTGTTTATGCGGCCGTTTGTTCGATTTTTGTTGTTGTTGTTGGTTTCTACTTTAATGAAATTAACATTTTCAATAAGACTGGTTTGGTTGTTGCTTTTCAGTTGGTGGTGTAAGTCGAATCAGTTGTTGGAGCTGCGGCTGTTGTTGCTTCTAGGGCTGTGGCTCAACTTATCGATGCTTTGAGTTTTTGCGTCTTCGGAGCTTTAAACTCATAAACAACAATCGAGCCTTTATTTTGACAAATGACAGCTATTCAGCAACGCGTGTCAAACAGAAACCTGGCTTTGTTTTCATAATTAGCCAGATTTGTTATACAAATTTGAGACACCAACATCCCTCGATATGGAATGTGCGGAGTGTCAGTTCGGATTCTAGAAATATTTAAAAAATCTGCCAATTGTAAACCTAACAAAGGATAATCAAACATAAAAAGCTTTAGCTTCTATTTAATTGTCATATGTTGTGAAAAAGTGAGGTTTGAGGAAGATAAAATAATATTGAGGAATTTTATATATGTCTATGAAAATAAAACTGTAATGAATATAGGGTAAGGGATAAAACAAACGTTACTGGAGCAAATTACTCAATCATATTCAAATGGTTTATAAAAACTTGAGATTCTGATAAAAATAAAATACATATGTAATCAAAGAAACCAGAAAAAGAGGATAAAGTAAAACAGAGCATAGCGAAATTCAGATATTTACATTTTGCTAAGATGCAAAAAAACGCCGTCATGTTTGTCAGGGTGAAAAAATGCCCACGCTCGTAGGAAACCCGGCGATCGCGTGTTCCCGTGGGCAGCCCACGTGGGCATAAAGACGATTTTCGTTGTTCTGTACTGCTTTTAGTGTTCATTTTGGAGTAGAGTTTGCACAGCACGAAACTGTTGTTTCTCACTCACACACAGTGCAGCTCTAGCCGATGAAAGAGAGCGCACTTTGTTGAAAATTGTTTTATCAGATTCTAATTAGGATATTTTAAGGAATTACCAATTGGACAAAGAAAAAGCATATGTTGTCTTTTTTTCTCATGCGTTTAATGGGTTTGACAAGCTGGACAGAAAAAAAACTAGTAGCGGAGCAAGCCGGGATTACTAGTGTATGTATATTAACAAAAAATTGTTGTCTTATATCTGCATTTTCGTGTCGTCTTCTACTCGTACTACTCAGACAATACAAAATGTCGTAATAACCAGGATGATGATCCAGGATCGGTTTCGACTTTTGTTGTGCATGTTTGGTTATTAACGAAAACATTTATTTAACTGAGTGACAGCATATCTTCTATATTCGCATATGAATGAATGAATGAATCGAGCGATTTGAGCGATTCGTGTTATGTTAAGCAAAAGATGCAAACTGATTGACATAAAACTACAAAAACTAAATAATATAAAACGGCGACAGCCATGAGTGGAAACAAAATTCATTTTAACCATTTTGTTGAAGGGAATTGGTGCTGTTATTTTCTGCAGGGCTGCGCACTACGCGTGGACTTTCGCTAATTGGGTTAGCAACAGAATTATGTTAACATTTCCGCTTGCGTTTCAGAGCAGATACTAGATAAAAATTAAAAATTTATGAAAAATTTCCAAAATTGCGAACAAAAGCACAAAACATATGGCGTACAACAAAAGCAACAACAATGAAATTTAAGCTGAACTCTTGCTTTCTGAATCATTTGCAAAACGTTCCAATTGTTGTAGGCCAAGTTTAAACAAATTGTCTAAAAATGTACAAAAATGAAACCAAAAAACGAAACAAAGTAGAAGTATTAAAACCAATGTAAATAAAAAATTCCAAAAAAAATGAAAAAAATTGGCAGCAAATACGGCGAATGAAGTATGTACTTGCAGAAATTTATATGAATACTTATATTGTTGTTTTTGTTGTCGTTGTTAGCAGTGGCTTGTTCGTGGCTTGTCTTTGGCATTGTTGCCTTTGTGCCCAAACTTAAGCCAGTCTTGTGCTTTACGCTTGCGGCAAGCACTTTTCAAGCGAAAACAGGCAAAAGCAACAGAAGCAGCCTTCGCAGTCGCAGTAGAGGCAAGAATGCTTAAATTGGCAGATCAACTTCATTGATGATAATGAGCTAAAAAAAAAAGTAAAACAACTAACACAGCAACCACAGCAGAAAAAAAAAATTTTTTAAAAACCCCACAACGCTGAACTTCATTTGTTTCGCTTTTCGGGCTTGGGTTCGGGTTTGGGTTTTTGTTTTGTCGTGTGCGAAAGCGTGTGAAAATCTTGAAACCGCGCGCTGGGCAGTGGGCATTGGGCCAAGTGCTGTGTGGCTTGGCCTCTTGTGGCTTAGCTTGTGCGCATGCGTATGAGATATTAAGAAATTAACAGAATAATAATTAAGCACTTGGTCCAGCTCCACACAAACCAAAGTGTTCGTCAGGTTAACATTTTATTTGATGCTTTGGCTAAGTGCTCTGGCATAGGGATTCTCTTGGCTGTTCCGACTTAAAAATATGGCCAAGTTTTGAGTGAGTTAATTTTCTATGCCTGTTCATTTTTTTCTTTTTGTTTTGTTTTTTAGTTTTTATTTCTTTTGGCTTTGTATCGAAAAACAGCAAAGAACAGCAATGTTAATGAAAAATAGCGCATAATTTGCTTATGCTGCCAACTGCTTATTAGCCAATTTAAAAAATTAATGAAACCCAAATGTGATAAATGAACTTAAATGAACGCGACGTCGAAGTTCATTGTTAGGAAATTGCATAAAGGCAACTAAGCAAGCTGGCAGCATTAAGACACCTACTCAGTCAGTGGGACCTACTCAAGGCTATGATGTAATCGCTGCCCGATGCTAATTTGTTTCCTTTACTTTTCTGTTGTCTTTTGTCGACTGTTCGTACTTTCTCATATGAGCCGCGCTTCTTGAAAATTCTTTGCCCTTAGCTTTTTACATGCTTTTCGTTTTCATTTATTTTTTTTTTTTATTGTTCAAATTGCTTGCACGTTTTAGCTGCAATTTGAATTTTTTCTCCATTTTTATTTTACTTTTTTTATAGCATTTGCACATGAGCACATATGCGTAAAGTGCTCTCAGCATGCCAAGTGCGTAGCGCTCCTTTCGAAATTCTCGCGAAATCAAAACAATTCGTAAATTCATTAAATTCCACAAACAACATCAACAGCAACAAAAACTAAACAGTAACTCAAGCTAAAAAGTTTTGTTCTTTTCAGTCTTTTTTTCTTCACTTTTATTTTGTTTCTACTTTTCTAAACCATAAAACGTACACGAATGTAATTGCGGCTGCGCGCACCCTAAATTACAAAAGAATATTAAAAAAAAAAAAAATAGGAAAAAAAAAAACAGAAACAAAAACAAAACTAAAACTGAAACTGAAACAGCGAAACAACTATTTTCCTGCCAGCGGCTCTGCACCTGTGCGCGCCCACAGTTGCGATACTGCGTTAATACTTGTGCCGGGAGCCAGTGGCGGTGCCGCGGCCCTTGCCGATGCCGGGCGTGTAGTTTTATTTGTCAACTTTTATGTTTCACAATTACGTGTCTGCCATGCATATGATATGCGTATGTGCGTGCGGCCACTGATTGAGACAGCGTTGGCCAAAATCAAAACCAGCGCATGTCTGCGCGTTACTACGCGTCTGATCGCAGGCTAAGCTCAGACCGGACCAGACCAGGCCAAGCCAAGCCAAGCGGCAGCGTTACGAGAACAATCGGGTTACATGCGAGCATAAGTCAAGTGCTAAACACTTGGCACCTCGTTCGGTAATTTATTTTCGTTGCTTTTTAATTGAGTGCCTAATACAACTCGCAGCGCCAAAGAAATACAATGAAATAAAAAAAATCTAACAAATAAAAAACAAAAAATCGGAAAATACAAATATATACGCGCAAAATGAAAGAACAAAAAAAAAAAAAAAAAATTTACCTGTCGACCGATGCTAGTATTTGCCCTGCATGTAAATACATTATAACAAAGTTTTACGTTTACTAAACAACGAAAAGTATTGTACACAACAAAAACAACATTGAATATAAATAACATTTATAAAATCAAAGTTGTCATCACCAAATAAACAAAAACAGTTGTGTCGCTGTTAAGTCTCGCTGTTGCGAACAACAACCACAGAGCAAAACTCGTTGTCGCTTTTATGTAGCTGTTGTGTCGCTATTGATCGCTGTTATGCCATTGTTGCTAACAGAAATTCGTTATCGAGGGCTAAGACATAAAACTATGTCAAAAAAAAAAAAAAAAAAAAAATAGAATTGAATAGAATGAAACCAAAACGAATCGACAGCAAACCCAAATTTTTGGTGCGAAGTAAGTCGATGGTGGGCTGTGACAGCAACTGCTGTCTAATAGTTTTATTGTCCATATGTTCTTGTTCTTGTTGTTAGTGTTGCTGTTGTTGTTGTAGCTGCTGCTATTGACCAACATTATTAACGTTAACGATTTCGCCCGCCTTTCTTTATTACGTTGCGTATTTCGTAAAGCGCATCGTTGAATTTTAAATGCCGAACAGCAATCAAAGCCAATCGAAGCACATCGAATCGCATCGAATCGAACTCAAATCAAATTGTGGCAATTTCATTTGTTCTCATATGTGAGGTACGCGGCGACAATGGGGTAAGCGTATGCTTGCCGGATTGTCACATAGTCAGACTAGGTACGAGTGTGCATTGTGTACATACATACATATATACAATATATATGTGTGTATAAGTAGTTCGCCGTCACATATCGCTTATCTGCCCCTGGCAAGTGATTGACAGCAAAGCAATTGCGTGTGGCAAAACTGGAACAATTACGGTGACGCGTATTTCTGGGCTGAGTATTTTCGGTAATGAGTTTATCGTTGGCATTCAAGTGTTGGCAAGACATATGCTGGCCCTTTGCCTTGCCAGCTAAGCACAATTCCCCTCACTATACATGGTAAATATGCATTATGTTTGGCTTTTGGTGCTGTGCTTCCTAATGTTTTAGTAAACAGTTACTGTAGTATATGCAGTTTAGCCTCAGTCTACAAAATACCTAAAATATTTTATAGTTTTTTTTAGTCTTCAAATTCATAATTTATCTTTACTAAGCTGACTTCAGTAAGGTGAATCGAGTGGCAGATTATCTATTAGTATGCGAAACTGCCGGCCGGTATCACAAAGGTTGCTGGCTAGAGGGTTGGTGCCTACCTCTGACTTGCAATGAAAACTAAAACAAAGGAATTTTTCCTTTTTCCTTGCATCCTTAATGTAAAGGAATCCATCCAGTTCTTCTCTGGTAATTCCAAGGCTAAACTGCAAATGGCCCTTACATTGCGTCTTTCAAATATGGTCCCTGCTTTCTAGTTTTTTTGTAATGTTTTCGTTTTCACTTGAATTGTTCTTCCACTTTCAGCAGCTTCCTTGTTCTAATAAGATATTGGCTTATTTATGTTTAACATAGGTACGTGTACGCAAAGCCGTTAACACAGGAAGTGGGTATCAGCGTACAATGTTTTGTTATAATATTGATTACAACGCTCATTACTGTATTGCTTATATATGTTTAAGCACAGGCAGTCCAGTTTCCATTAAAAATTCTTAAATTCTTAGGGAAAGGGATTTTTTAGATACGAAGTAGAGTCTATATAAAATCGCTAGAGTGGCTGTGCTGTTTCCTTTTCAACATTACATATTGTACAATAGACATTTCGATTTTGCGCATATTGTATGTGTTTCATCACTACATATTGTCTAGTCTCAACCAATACGCACACACACACGGTCGATTCATTGGTGTGCCTAAATGCATGACGCCATTTGCCAATAAAACTGTCTACATTAAAAAGGTTTAATTCTTTATATTCCTTTTTATACCCTGTACCAAAAAATGGTAAAGAGTGTATTAAAGTTGTGCAAATGTATGTAACAGGCAGAAGGAGGTGTGGCAGACCCCATAAAGTATATATATTCTTGATCAGTGTCGAAAGACAAGTCGATCCAGCCATGTTCGTCTGTCTGTCTGTCGGTCGGTCTGTCCGTATGAACGCACGGATCTCGGAAACGGGTAGACCTACAATTACCAAATTTGGCATGAAGACTCTCCTAGTCCATAGGCATAACGAGTTTTTTTTTTTGCGATATTCAACCTATAACATATAGCTGCCATAGGAACTATCGACCGAAAAACAACATTTACTGAAAAAAACTTTTTTGTTTATAAAGATATTGTTACCAAATTTTTGATTTGACAGTTTTAAGCAATATCCAATCATATTCCTTAATAAGTAAAATATCGGTTTACTATAACATATAGCTGTCATAGGAACGATCAGCCGAAAAATGGCTTTTACTAAAAAAAATTTTTTTTTTTTGATTGGGTACAGGGTTTCTATAGTCGGTTACGCCAGACTATAGCCTTGCCTTTCTAGTTTCTTTTTGGTTTTAGTTCGGTTTCTGTTGTTTTTTATTAAACTTTCATGATAAACTGCTTGCAATATTTTGGCATGTACTGTACTTAATTGTCCTGGTAGTGAACGTGGCGTGTGTATGCCTGCGCTTTGCCCCAGTTAGTGCGTCCCGGCTGCTGTTTGTTATTGCCTTTGTTGTTCGTGTTATTGTTATGTACATTGAGACCTGAGACAAAATTTCGCGAAAGGATTCTTAC
The DNA here is from genome assembly GCA_037044495.1 of Stegana nigrithorax. Classification (NCBI taxonomy): domain Eukaryota; kingdom Metazoa; phylum Arthropoda; class Insecta; order Diptera; family Drosophilidae; genus Stegana; species Stegana nigrithorax. The sequence continues at coordinate 19,460 of JBAMBQ010002536.1, forward strand.
ACAGCCATAGAAACGGCAAATCCGAGGCCCAAGCCCAAATACAAATGCAAAGGCAAAAGAAAAGGCAAAGGCAAGCAAACAAAGAACCAAGAAGACGCGAAAAAAGCTTTTTCATGCCACAAAAGGCAATTCAAAATTTCGCGAGTTCAACCACCTTAGAGCGTGTCCTGTGTATTTGTGCGTGCACGTCTGTCGATTCGTCTGCATAATTTCGTGGTGAATTCAATTATAGCTCCTTTATTTCAAATCCATTTGTGTTCGTTTTTGTTGCTGGCAGTTTCTATGGCATTTTGTCTTTCTTTAGTATTGAATTACACCATATGTATTATTTTTACATATAGATTTTCTTATGCTTGTCTATGTACTTATGAATTTTGCTAAGAATGTACATATTTACTTACGTATATTTACATACTTTGTCCCAATTTAGAATATGCAGCCGCTAAGCATAAAAAAAAATAAAAATTTTAAATAAAAAAATCAAACCTACTTGCTAGGTTCTACCGAGATTTGAACTCGGATCGCTGGATTCAAAGTCCAGAGTGCTAACCATTACACCATAGAACCGTGTGTTGTCAGAAGCGCCTCACACCAATGACGTTGCTGCGTGTTTTGTTTATTTTTAGAGTAGCCTGCACTGAACAGCTTCATGCAAAAAAAAAAAAAAAAAAAAAAAACACAAGCATAAAATAATATGCAGCTGTCTCTCTCGCGCGCAGTTTATTGTCTTGCATTTTGTTTGACGTTCACCGTTTTTGGTTTTTTCGTGTGAACTGAACACAGCGCAACAGGTAGGGAAATTTAATTGCAGCGACTCAGCGACGCTGGTGACGATTTTTAATGGATTTTATGAGGGACAACGAATAAATGAAATGAAATAAAATAAAATAAAAAGGTAAACTGCAATTCCGCTTAAATTCGTATGCTAATAGCATAAGACACATGGGAACCATTTATATACTCATATATACACACATAAATACATATGTATACATATATGTATGTACCTTTGTATGTAATTAGACATGTGCATACGAAATTAAGATCCGTGCTGACTTTGTCAAGCTGTAAAACTGCCGCAATGGAACAAACTAAAATGATGCATGGCTAAGAAAATATACATGCATTATTCCGCATGAATCGCATTTCTTAACGATCATTTTACATTTGTGATGAAACCAAAAAATTATGGAAACAATTACACATTAAAAAATATTACGTATTTTTAATTTATTCGGATTTAGTTTAATCAAGCCCGTTACTTCACATATACTCGTACAATTTTAAAGTGTTCTGTAATATTTCATCTTTATAAATGATAGTTATAAACATTAATAATATTAACGGCTTCATGCAAATGTATGTAACGGTCAGAAGGAGGCGTGGCAGACCCCATAAAGTATATATATTCTTAATCAGCATCGAAATTTGAGTAGATCTAGCCATGTCCGTCTGTTTTAAGACCTACGATCACCAAATTTTGCACGAAGACTCTCGCAATCCATAGGCATAACATATAGCTGCCATAGGAACGATCGGGTGAAAACCCACATTTAGTAACAAAAACCATTTTTTTTTTTTTCAAGATATCTTCACCAAATTTTGCATTCAACAGTTTTAGTTAATGTCCAATTACATATCTCAATATTTTATATATCGGTTTACTAGATCACACAGCTGTCATAGGAACGATCGGCCGAAAAACAACATTTACTGAGAAAAACTTTTTGTTTATTAAGATATCGTTGCCAAATTTTGAATTTAATAATCATATTCCTGAATATGATAAATATTGGTTTACTATAACATATAGCTGCCATAGGAACGATCGGACGAAAAATGACTTTTACTAATTAATTAAACTAATTTTTGTTTCATGAGATATCTTTACATAATGAATACAAAATATTAAAGCAACAAAAAACTATATTCTGTTTTGGAACGCCTGACTATAGCCCTGCCTTTCTAGTTTTATTTTAGGTTTGATTAAACATTGAACTTGTTTTTGGGTGTACGTAAACTTTTCCTTTTGGTGTGCAGTATCAGCCTAAAATTCTGTGGAGCAAGTTTTGTTTAAATTTTCAATTTTTTTGTGTTATAAAACAAGCATATAAGTAAATGCATAATTGTCGATTGTAAGGTATTTTGTCAATAATAAGCTTATATTCATTGCCTCACCAATATGTTCACTCAAGTGAAATTTGCGCAAATATTTCAAACTCATCAAATTTTGCATACAAGAAAATATTAATACAGCTCATTGCTGCAGTACAATTTTTCACTGCACAAATGTATCGAAATTCTTTGTCGATATTGAACTGTTCGAAGTAGAATCATTTGTATATTAAATGAAATTTTTTTGTTTTGGCAAATATAGTATGATTTTTCACGGAACAGATATAATTTAATGAATAAAGTCTCCACTAATACTGAAAATTTTCATTATTTTATTTAAATGCAATGCAGATTTACAAAACAAGGTTTCATGGAATTCTAGAATTTACAGATTAAATGCGTTCCACAGCAGAGGTTTTTTGTAATTTTCCAAAATATCCTTCCAAATCCTGGTCCAAAATATTATCGATACTCGAATTTAGAGCCAATTGATTGCATTATTGCTTAAGGCATATGGTCATGAGGGTGATAATGCCGCTATTACCCAGGAGCAGCACTTTGTTGCCCCAACCCTCATAGTAGCTGTCGAGTAGGGTTGATGCATATCTGGCCACAAACGCCAAAGCGGCCATTGCGCCATAAATGTTGTTACTTTCGTTGACAGCCAGGAACAGCATGGAGACAATGTTGCCCAAAAGCATAAGATCCTTCAGCGCCTCCGTTGCTTCGTCTTCGTTTTCGTTAAATCTGGCCCAAAGATCATAGCACATCGGTATGAGGAAGAGGCCATGCGCCATGGCCAGATGCGCATTCGACGACTTCAGATACAATTCAATATTGACCAGCGGCAATGGTATCACCTCCATAATGCCACTTGAGATCTGTTTGATGCGATTGCAGTCATCATCGTCGTTCCCCACTGCGCGCACGACGCCAACGAGACCGTGTACCATGCCAAAGACAGCTGCCGTGTAGCCATACGGATAGGCAAGTGGCGGCAGCGCGTACATCGCATAGCCGGACGAGACCACGAGGAGACTGTTAAGCAGTGCATCCAGGAAAAACATTGCCACAGCCTGAAATGACTATATGGACATTGCGTATTGGATTCGAATTTAAATGAAATAATTTTAATTTTATTAATTTTATATTTTTCCTTGGCAATTCTGCTGCCAAACTTAGTTTTTGCTCTTGGTGTAATCGATTGGGAATGGGAAAATTTGAGCAAGCTTTAGCGCTTATATCAAGGCCTACTAGGTCTCAACTAAACAGAAATGCGTAAAATTTTAATCAAATTTTTGTTGGCCATTTCAAAGCATAAACTCAGTATGCAATGCCGGCAACAAATAATGTGAAACGCTGCTCCGCCTCGCTCTTTGTCTTTTCAAAGTATACAGTGCGTTCGTGGAAATGTAATGCAATATGTTTTAGTTTTTAGAATATTTTGTGGCATTTTCTCCTAACGTCAAACCGAGATAAATTAAAATAAGAGCAAAAAAAAAAATAAAAGAAAAAAACAACAAATACTCAATTACCGAGAAATCGGTGGACAATGATAAGAAAAATTAAACGCAATATGTTCTGCTGCTTAAACCCTGAAACTTTGCGTTCCGTCACCGGCGGATTTGCCTGTTTGCTGAATTTTTTGAGCTCCCAAGAGCTCCACTTGTATATTTTGGCGGCAAATTGCTTATCGCAGATTTGTATCACCTTTTATCAAGGCGCGTTTGCGTTATTTATGCTTCATTTCAGCTCTCTATTTTATGTAATCTTAAAATATCTATTTAAAGATTTTCCGCTACGTTACATTTACGCATCGCATCGCATACGAAACTTACAGCACACCAATCACGAATGCGTTTTTATAAAGTCACAACCATTTCCTGTGTGCGTGCGAGAGAGATACACCACGGTAACAGTCATTTAACATCAGCCGAACCATTCTGTTAATTAATTCTGTTCATTTAACATTTTAAAGATGGAAGCCAGGCCCTGCAACAACAATTTACACGCGAAACAGCCGTTGTGGGGCTGTTCCAGCAGTGTCAAACCAATGCATGAGCATGAAAGAGATCACTACAGTACCACCACACTGCAATATGTTAGTTAGGATAGGCAATCAGTGAGAGTGCCACAGAGTGCATCAATGTTGCCACGTAGTACAATTGTTGGTACAATTCCATCGAGAGTGTTTCCACCAAAACCGCAACACTGACATAGTGTATTTATTTGGCTGATTTATGTAGTGTAACAGCTCATTAACAGCGCATTCACAGCACAGTAACCGCAACTGTTAGAATCGTGTTACACTAGTGAACACAAAAAAGAATAATAATAAATACATAAACTAATAAATAAATAAACAAATAAATAACATAAGTAAGTTGTGATAAACGCCATTTCATCAAAATGCTTGTGATAAACTATCAGCGATAATAAAGCTGTCAACCGTTTATTTTTTTTTAAGTTTCTGGCCTGCTAAGCACTTGGAGACAAACCAAAACCAGAAAAAAAACTACACAAAACACAAAAGTGAAAACTAAATGAGTTAAAATAAAAATCCACTTGAAAATGTGGTAGTCGCACGGGTGATAAGCGACATATTATTGCTGTTAATTTGTATTCTTCTTTTTTTTATTATTATTTTTAGTTTCATGTTTTTTTCGTTATATAGTATGTACAAGCATGCGTACATACATACATATGTATTTGAGTATTTGCTGGTTTGCTTATACGATTTTTTTTTGGTGTTTAAATTATTTATGTGATTTATTAGCTTTAAGCACGGGTAATTTATTTATGACTCATATCAAACGCAAAAGTATTTGAAGACAGATATGCGTAGCCACACGGCTCTCCTTCAACTCTGCTGGAGCACCCAGTCACACTTCCTTATAATAATTGAACAAAAACAAAAAAACAGTAAAGTTATGTGACGATGAATTACGTACTAACAAACAAAAAGGGGGCAGCAAGCAGCAGGCAGTAGGCAGCAAGCATTGAATAGTCGTCTGTCTTTGATTGCGATCGCTTGATTAGCTTGAATGCGTCTCTGTCATGAGGGTCTGTACGGGATGGTAAGGTATTGGACGGCATGGGGTGGCATTTTCGGGTGGTTAGTTTTTGTTATACGGTTTGCTACCAACATTAAAATTGTGTTCTTTTTTTTTCCTCTTCGTATGTTTGAGTTGCGCTTTTTTATGTTATTCGATTTGTATAATTTTTGCACAAATGCGACAATGGACAATGGAATAGTTACATGACTACTATTGTGTGAAATTCACTAGAATTGAATTATATTTGGTTTGGGGATGCGAATATGAAGAGACGGATGTGACAGCGGATATGTCTAAGACAAAATCAGAGACTGTCCTTGTCCTTGTAAAAGGATCGTGCGCCTCTGACGAGGGTCAATTATTATACGCCCCAATTAAAATGTATTCAAACACAAATTTCAAATTTTTGCCATTGTAATAGCATTGTTGTCGTTGTTGTTTTTGCCGCTGTTGCTGTTGCACGAGGAGGGTAAGTTGCGTTTAACGATTGAAGGGATGCCGCAGGCGCTTACTTTCGCTCAATTTTTGCTTATTCGAGAATGACGACGCAACAAGTTTTTTGTTTTGGTTGTTTTTTTTTTCTTTTCTTACATTTACATTCATTTAGCTTTTGTTAGGTTTTTAAAGCGAAGATCAAAAATAGCTGCGCAAAAAGTTGTATAAATGATACTCTTCATCTATTTTTTATACCCTGTACCAAAAACTGGTAAAGGGTATATTAAAGTTGTGCAAATATATGTAACAGGCAGAAGGTGGCGTGGCAGACTCCACAATGTATGTATTTTCTTGATCAGCATCGAAAGGCGAGTCGATCTAGCCATGTTCGTCTGTCTGCCTGTTTGTCCGTCTGTCTGTCTGTCCATCTGTCTGTATGAAAAAACGGATCTCGGAAACGGTTAGACCTACATCCACCAAATTTTGCACGTAGACTCTAATAATGCATAGGCATAACAAGTTTATTTGTTTTTCGATATTCAATCTATAACATATAGCTGCCATAGTAACGAACGGCCGAAAAACCACATTCACTAACAAAATCCCTTTTGTTTTTCAAGATATCGTTACAAAATTTCGAATTTGATAGTTCTGGTTAATTCCAAATCATATATCTCAATATTATGCATATCACTATGTTTCCAAATTTAGGATGTAATAATTTTTGGTAACAGAATTTGATAAATATCGGTTTACTACATATAGCCATAGGAGCGATCGGCCGAAAAATTACTTTTACTAAAGAAACTTTTTTGTTTCTTGAAATATCGTTAAATAACTTAAACACAATTATAAAACAAAAAAATGTTTCTAAATTTTGCTTTGAGTACAGAGTATTATATAGTCGGGTGCGTCTGACAATAGACCCTGCCTTTCTAGTTTTTATTTACATTTTAATTTTTTATCTTATTTTATTTTTATTCACTTTTTTTCATTAGTTTTCGTTTTTTTCATTTGTTTGTTTGAGCAATTTTAATGCGTATTGCTTTCGTACAAGTTTTGAAGTGTTTTCTTTTTGCTTCTATTTTATTGTTGTTTTGTTTTCCTTTGTTGTCAGTTTCAAGTTTGTTTTAGTACTTAGTTTTAACTAAGCGCTTTTGCCTTCGCGCGCAATGATTTTTGTTATAAGCTGCGCTAAGTTGCAAGGCCCTCAAACAGGTAGCCGGGCAGCAAGGCACATGGGCACACACCGACTTATCACAGCTAAATGAGTGCTTATCACACATGCGAATCACCGCTCAGTAGCATTACACACAATAAAACAACAAAATAAAAAATAAATAATCACAAGGAAAACTAGAAAGGCAGGGCTATAGTCGGGCGTAACCGACTATAGAAAACCCTGTACCCAATCCAAAACTGAATATATATTTTTTATTGCATTAATATTTTATATTTATTATGTATGGATATCTCAAGAAAAAAAATTTTTTTTTTTAGCAAAAACCCATTTTTGGCTGATCGTTCCTATGGCAGCTATATGTTATAGTAAACCGATATTTATTATATTCGGGAATATCATTGGATATTACTTAAAATAATTAAATCCAAAATCTGGAAACGATATCTTAATAAACAAAAAAGTTTTTCTCAGTAAATATTGTTTTTCGGCCGATCGTTCCTATGACAGCTATATGATATAGTAAACCGATATTTATTATATTCGGGAATATGATTGGGTATTACTTAAAATAATTAAATCCAAAATTTGGTAACGATATCTTAATAAACAAAAAAGTTTTTCGCAGTAAATGTTGTTTTTCGGCCGATCGTTCCTATGACAGCTATATGTTATAGGACGAATATCGAAAAAAAAAAATAAACTTGTTATGCCTATGGATTGAGAGAGTCTTCGTGCAAAATTTGGTGGTTGTAGGTCTCACCGTTTCCGAGATCCGTTTGTTCATACGGACGGACAGACAGACAGACAGACAGACAGACAGACAGACAGACAGACAGACAGACAGACAGACAGACAGACGGACATGGCTAGATCGACTCGCCTTTCGATGCTGATCAAGAATATATATACTTTATGGGGTCTGCCACGCCTCCTTCTGCCTGTTACATACATTTGCACAACTTTAATATACCCTTTACCATTTTTTGGTACAGGGTATAAAAATAAAAAAATTAAAGTGAGAGGAAAAAAAAAAAGGAAAACCTCAACACAAGGCAAGTCAAAATATCGCATGTTTAGCCAATTCCGCTGCTTGAGAAGTTTTCATTTACAGAATTTCAATTTATGCCGATTAAAGGTTTTATTTTTCGAAAATAACATTTTCCTTGCTTTTTGCTTTGTTTACAATTATTTCCAGTTCTTTTTTTATTTTTTATACCCTGTACCAAAAAATGATAAAGGGTATATTAAAGTTGTGCAAATGTATGTAACGGCAAGAAGGAGGCGTCGCAGACCCCATAAAGTATATATATTCTTGATCAGCATCGAAAGGCGAGTCGATATAGCCATGTCCGTCTGTCCGTCTGTCTGTATGAACAAACAGATCTCAGAAACGGTAAGACCTACAACCACCAAATTTTGTACGAAGACTCCCCCAATCCATAGGCATAACAAGTTTATTTTTTTTTTCGATATTCGACCTATAACATATAGCTGCCATAGGAACGATCGGGTTTAAGCCCACATTTAGTAACAAAAGCCCTTTTGTTTTTCAAGATATCTTCACCAAATTTTGGATTTAACAGTTTTACCTAATGCCCAATCACATATCTAAAAATTATGTTTATCGGTTTACTATGTCATATAGCTGTCATAGGAACGATCGGCCGAAAAACAACATTTACTGAGAAAAACTTTTTTATTTATTAAGACATCGTTACCAAATTTCAGATTTGATAATTTTAAGTAATATTTAATCATATTCCTGAATATGATAAATATCGGTATACTATAATATATAGCTGCCATAGGAACGATCGGCCGAAAAACAACATTTACTGAGAAAAACATTTTTTTTTTTAAATATATCGTTAGCAAATATTAGATTTCATGATTTTAAGTAATATCCAATCATGTTCTTGAATATTATAAATATCGGTTTACTATAGCATATAGCTGCCATAGGAACATTCGGTCGAAAAATAGCTTTTAGTAAAAAGAACAACAAATTTTTTTTTTTTTTTTGTAACATCCTTACATAATGAATACAAAATATTAAAGCAACAAAAAAATATATTCAGCTTTGGATTGGGTACAGGGTTTTCTATAGTCGGTTACGCCCGACTATAGCCCTGCCTTTCTAGTTTTTTTTTAATCCTTTGTTGCTTGGTTTTCTTTAAAAAATATATATATATATAGAAAAGTTATTAAGGAAAAAAGGTGCTGACTTGGCAATTTGGTTGGCAACCTTTGCTTATGCCATGTATGCTGTAACCACAGCACAGAGAATACAAGAAACAAATATTCGTGTGTTTGCATGTTGTTGACGCAGTTGAAGTACCACAAATCATATTTCATACCCTACCACCCGACACAGCACACTGGCGAGTGGACTCAGTATGTACTGACATATGCACTACGCACACAGTAGCCGCAGATAAGCATATATGCATACATATAGATAGGCCATAGCAAAAGGATATGAAGTGTATGAATGTATGTACATAGTGCATATGTGATATACCTGTGCTGGCTGAGCGCATGCAGCTGCTGGTGAGGCTCTTGCTAATTGCATGCTAGACTGCAGAACCGTTAACTGACTTTGCCAGCTTGACTTGGCATTTGCAGCTAAAAACCAATTAGCAACGCTGTGGCATTTAACAACTTTAACAACAACAAAAACCTTATGCCTTGTCTTGCTCGCTCGTTAATGGACGACTGAAACAAAAAGAAACGCCATATGTGTTAGTTAAATGATTTGCAAATCTATTCAACTTGCAGACAATTGCAGAAATGAATATACACTCTCACACACACAAGCACAGACACATACGTAATAAATGCATATGCAATTGAACTTGTTGCTATTGATTTAAGAATCTAATTGCCAACAGAGCCAGTCCTTGCTCTCATTCATTACTTAGAAAAGGAGCTAGCACAGCTAGACCGACATTTTGTTGTTTGACATTTTTGTTTTGTTAATAAGCTACGTTTTGTGCTAAAATGTACTGCTTAAGTCTAATTGCTATAGAATCGACATAGCCAACTAATTAATAGTCAGTCTTATGATTGTCTGTAGCTTCCGAAGCCTAAACTGAACAGTAATGGACAAGATCCCATCCATAGTCAGTTTCTTGTTAAGGGGCCTGCTGTTAGTTCGACTGCTGTTCTAATCTTACCATGTGAACGGGCCAACTGTTCCGTTGGCATATTTAGTGTGGCTCTAAGCTGGAACCGAGCGTAGCAAACGATTCTCTCTCTCATCTGCTGGCATGGCTTAGCATGACAACACTTGTGCCTTAGTGCCTTGACAGTTAGTCAGCCAATTTGGCTGACGCAGCCAGGGTTAATATGTGAAGTGTGTTTTAAATGTTTGTCACGTGTGTGGCTCACAGCAAGAAAATTAATTGCATCGCACAGATGTGCCAATGGCGGCCCATAATCGCCTGTTCTGCCTATAAACACTGACTCGAAAAGAAAAGCGAAAAGAGAAAAACAAAACCAAATTGTAAAGTTTTTCAAATCGGTTTCGGATGTGGGCGTACAAAAAAAAAAAATAACACGCAGCCACTTCCGGTGTAAATTTCTTTCGTCGTTTGCTTGGTGCTGCGCCAAAGCAGCTTGCAATCATTTGAAAAAGAGAGTAAAAAGAAGCATACAAAGAAGAAAATGTATGTAAGCAAATCGAAATTATTTACGGGAAAGTATTAGAAATCGCCCAAACTCAGCGTACTTCGCATAGTGTGTGCGCCAACATTTCATGATGATGAACTTAATTACTTGCTCAATCGCGCTACACGCCACGCACCATGATATTTTTTTCGTATCGTCTCGTTTTATTGTAGTTGTTGTTAGTTTTTATTAAATTGTTCAATTGATCGATAAAAATCTTGCGCAGCCACACGCACAATAATTTTACGAAAGCTGACTATGGGCGGCTGAAACCAGCTTAGTAATATAAAAAAACTAAAAAATATTAATAAATACATACAAAGTGATTTAGGTCTCGTATAGCTTTTGGTTCTTTTCTTTATTATTATTATTATAACTAACGATCTACACCTGTCGCAGAATGCCAGAAAATTTTTTTTTTAAATAAAAAATAAAAATATATATAAATTTTTTTTTTTAAGCGAACAAAAAATCCGACATATCTGTATTTGGTTTATTGCGAAAAATATTAAAATTTTGTCAAATACCATAAACTTACGTCCGTCTGTTTAGCGGCCTGCTCTGCCAGCTGTATGCACGTACAGCCATTTGACATAATAAAGCGCCTGGAGCCGACTAAGATTTCACAATGAATTCCTAAGAAATATTTTGATTTCGTTTTGTTTATTTTTATTTCATTTAAATTCTTGTTTTATTTTGTGGTTTTTTTTTTATTGTATTATTTTTGCTTAATTTATTTTATCGCCATATATGTATGTATATACAATTTTTTTGGTTTTTTTGGCGGCTTTAGCAAACACTGTTCAAAATGTTTTGTATAATTAATTTAGCAACACAATACATCACACAAAAAAAAAAATATCAAAAACAAAGCAAAAGTACAACAACAATAACTAAATTAAGTCCATTGTATAATTGCTTGGCTTGTCGCAGACAATTCTCGCGTACAGAGATATAGAAAATCAATGTGGTATATCCTTAAAGTCAAACACGTTTTGTTGTTATAGTAATTATGTAAATTGAATGTTTTTATTAGTTATAATTATTAAAATTTTATTCAGTTGGCTACTTTTGTTTATGTATTACGAGCCTCTATTTTTCAAAATATGGCTTAACTGTACTCTACTGCACTCACATGTGCAAGAAAGTCTGCCTTACTGCCCTTGGAAGGACGAACGCTGCTAGGGAAGTTCGCTGAGCTAAAAACACGACTGAGCTGTGCTTCGTAATTTTTTTCAAAGAATTTTCAACTAAACTAAATAAATTTCTGTATATTGAAATATTGCACATAGAAAAAAAAATTTTGGAAAATTAAACACAATTTTCATTGGTGTTTTTCTAAATTTTTGTTTGTTGTTTTTACTTTTCTTGTGTAAAATGCACAACAAATTTTTTCTCACTCAGTATGTGTGTGCGTGTGTGTGAGTGTGCTTTATTTGGGTTTTTATATCCGTCTTATGTACATATATACATACATATGCATGCACACCTCGTAGATACATAGACATGCCAGACAGATAAACAGATGAATGGATGGATATCTTTCTTTTTTTAGGACGTTTCGAGATTTTCTCATTAGCCAGTTTTGAACTCATTAAAGTCACACTGTGATCAGGTTATGTGCGCACACACACACAGCGAGACGCATCCGTGTTTCTTTCACTGCCGCCTCTGGCTGACGCGAATGCAGCATGCTGAGGAAAAGTGGGCAATCTGGCGGCAGTCAGGAAAGCGCACAAAAATTTCAGTTGGCGTGTGACAAATGTTGTCAGATGTCAACTCAAAGTAATGCCATCAAAATCAAACACTCAGGCACACTAAGTCACTTCTGAAGACGCATATAGAACTATGCGCATATAGCCATACACACACACACGCACATATATATATATATATATACATATGTATATATTTCTTCAACGCATAACTGCGTGTATGCGACGATCGGTAAGCAAAAATCAGGCAACATCAAAATGTCTTCGAACAGCAAAATAGACAAAGACTAAGTTTCTTTCTTTTTTTTTTAAGCCAATTTCTTGAAAGTATCTCTTCGATGCGTGTGTTTTATTCGTATACTGCTGCCGGACAAACAGTACTCAGCTGTCAGCGGCCATTTAATTTGATATATTTTATATATAAATATTTGTAAACGTTCGAAACTAATCCAAGCGCTGTACGCTATAATGCGTCAGATCAGCAAGCAGGCATCCCGGCATGAAGATCTTACTGCGTCAGTAAGGGGTTAGTTTGTCTTTATAAAACGCACAACGCTGCCTTTCGCTTGGCAACATGCAAACGATTTTAATATTGTCTCTAAAGCTGATTTTCTGGAAGGCTGAGTCACCTGCTAGCCAAGCGAGCTTAGATCTCTGCAAGGGCATGAAGTCGGCTTTGATTTGGATAAAATGACTCTACTTTCAAACAATTAATAATTGAACACAATTTGGGCAAGTAATATTTACTAAAGCTTAGAAAAAACTGGTTTCCTATATTATGTGCCTCCACTTTGCTCAGTCGACGCATGCAAGCCTTGACAGATATCCACTTACTAACACATATGTACATACATATGTATGTACATGTGTTTATTGATTTTTATGTGTTTGTGCCTTTTATATGCGTCTCAAAACCGTTTTCAGTACTTAACGGAAATGCATGACTGACAAAGTTTTTTTTTTTTTCTTCTCCGTGCTTTATTTGCGCAGGCCCAAATGCCTCATAACAAGCCACGCATATGGCAACAACAACTTTGATTGACAGTTACGAAGTGTGCAAATAATAATAATAATACAAAAATAAAAATAAAAGAATAAAATGAAAAGAAAAATCATAATACATAATTTTTAACAAGAAAGTAACAACTTTTTGTTTTTTTTTTTTCATATTTTGTTTTTCATATTTATATTTGTCCGGCCAGTCAGTCATCATTATCAACGACGTTGTCGTCATCGTCTGTCATTCATTCATTCGAGTCACTCACGCTGTCAATCACACAGTCAAGCATGTGTACATTCATTCATTCATTCATAAAACTGTCTTTCAGCTAACTGACTCTGAATCACAAATAAAAGTTGGCCACTGCCGCTTATGCCGACTTCACTATACCGTACATCACAAGCCAAATTAGCCACTGTAGTACTTGATTTTTTCCTTGTAGCATACCGAAAAATTTAAGCACGAACACTTTTACTTGACTATGTATGACTCACAGCTACTTTACCTGGTCAGGCGAAATGTCTGCCACAACCAGTGGCAAACTGCTGCTTACAGCTGCAAGGGCTTTAGAGATCTATGGGACGGCATTAAAAATATTACAAAGGCGCATCAAAATAAAAAAAGAAAAAACAAACAAAATAAAATAAAATATTTATTTGTTAAAATATGAACGTATTAAAATCAGTATGCACACTGCATGTGTTTACTAATCAAATAAAAACCATTTCGAAAATGCTGTTATTAATTTTTTTTTTATATTTTTATTTTTTATTTTCGTTTTTAGACATTATTTTGCTGTGCATGCGATGCAGTTTGTTGTTGTTTTTTTTTTTTTTTTTTTTTTTTCAAAAGATACTGTGATTTTATTTGTTCAATTTTTGTTGATCTTGAATTTTGTTGGTTTGCTATTAAAAATATATTTTTTTATTTGTTTGCTGTTTTTTATTTTTTTATTTTTTTTTTGTGTGTTTATAAGTTTTAAATACGTACCTGCATTCAAGTGTGTGGCATACATTGGGCGCATTTCGCTGCCAATGTTCATTCATCCATACAGTCATCAGCCCTGCTGCCCTGCTGGCGTGTAGCGCTGTAGCCATATTGTAGCCAGGCATCAATATTCGTTTGTATTTTGTATATTTTGCGCACATGCGATACGCGCTTTCCGCTTTTGTGTGTTGTTGTCAAGCAACAGTAAAATGTACAACAACAGTGGACAGCAACAACAGCAACACGAACAACAAAACGAATAGGAAGAAACGCCAAACAACAACTGCAACACAATCGAAAACAAAATGACAACGACAACAACAACTCTAGCCGACGCAGTACATATTGTATTTATTTTCGTTTTTGTTTTCTTGTTATTGTGGTTGGGGTTGGCAGTTTTGGGCTTCGCGCTTTTTTATTTTCTAGAGTTCAATTTTGATCGTTTTAATATTTTGTTGTTGTTTGTTTGTTTGTTTGCTTCAACTTTGTTTTTTATTCTTGTTGTTGTTTTTGTTGCATTAAGCAAACGCCCGCAATAACAATAACAACAAAAACAACAACAAACAATCACTGTCGATGCAGTAGCAGAATTGCCCGCACAGCAAAAACAAAAAGAAAAAAAATAAAGCACACGTAACAAAAACAACAATGCGCATGCATTCGTGAGGTTAGCAGACGTTATGTTTGTTGTTACCATTGTTGTTGTTGGTATTATGCGTCGGCCACATGCGGTTTTTGCGCTGTTTTTGTTTTGCTTTTATTTATTTTTTTATCTGTGCTTTTGTATGCTTTTGTTGTTTTCAATTTGGTTTTATTTTATTTTTTTGTATTTTTTTTAAGTTCTTTTAATTTTTTTTGTTGTTAATAAACACGCCAAGCATGCTAAAGCCGGCCGGCATTTTTAACCTCGCATTGTTGTTGTTGTTGTTGTCGGTAATGGTGTTGTTTATGCTGTAGCAGTTGTCTTACTGTGGTTGTTGCTGTTTGCCGGTTGACTCATCATAGGTTTTTGAACTTGCACAAGGTTCGATCGAGTCTTGAGACGCCGAAAGCGGATGGCGTGCAATTCTTTGCTGTACATACACACATAAACACATGCATGCATATATGTGTGTGTGAGTGAATGAGTGAGTGAGTGAGCTACATACAATGTGGAGTACACACTTTACACTCGGTTAGCTTTGGCCAAGCATACACTATTTAGTTGCACACACACACACATGTGCATTCTTACAGATTATTGCATACATAATGCTTTTTAACTGTTCGTGTTGTTGTTGTTGCTTTTATTTATAAAGTATACATTTTTAAAATGCTTTTGACGTTTTCGCTTTGGTTTGTATTTTATTTTATTTATTTTGCTTCTTGCTCATTTTATTTTATAATTGCTTTGTTTTTTCTTTTAATTTATTTTTTTAACATTCTGTTTTTATTTTGTTTCTTTGATGTTTTTGATTTTATGAAGTCTTATTTTGAATTCGCACAAGTATCTCGCGGCTGCCTTTCAGTCTGTTACAAAATTTGTCAATTTATGTTAAGGCATAAACGTTAAAAGGCTTTCATTTTTAGCGCTGAGTAATGCCTTTTTTAGCCTCGACTCGATTCGAGTCGACTCATATCGATTCGCTTGGCCGTTACTTTTCGAATATGCTTTGGGTCTCTTCGTCCGTTTTTACGTGTAACAAGTGGCGGTTTTAAACTTTTACTTCATGGTGCTTTATTTGACAGCTTTTTTTTATTAAATAAATGCATAAATTGTATGCATATGCTGCTGTGGCAGTGTTGTTTGGTTGTAGAGATAACACTTTAGTGACACAAGCTACGGAATCCAGATCATACATCATTAATAGATGTAAAAAAATTTTATTTGTTTCAATTAAAATTATATTGCCAATCAGGTTAACTAATCTTGGCTGCTTTTTTGCGCTTCCACTTTTAGAAATATGTATTTTATATATGTAGTATATATCATAATTTTGAGTGAAGACATAAACACTCATGCTAATTATAAACCGGCGGTCATGACTCCAATAAGGCAGTGATGTGCTCATCGACCAAAGCAGCAGAGTGATCCAATTTTAGCGCCTAAATAACTGCTCAGCCTATAAACTGCAACATTAAAGACTCCAAAATAAAAAATAAAAACAAAATAAAAAGAGAAAATCATGCGAAAATATTTCATTGCTGTTGTAGATGAAGATGAAGCCGAAACGAAAACGATGACTCGCGTCATTTATTAATTTTGAAGTTCAACTCAAATGTAAACTCATTTGGTGCAGATTTTATGATACATATTCCTTAAGAAGTGACAAGCGCTCAGAAACAAAAAGGCTCATCATGTAGACTACTTTAGGGCAACACGAACATATCGATGTGCGCCAAAGTGATCCCAAGTGAGCCGATGTCAACTTGAGTTGCGTTTCATTTAATGAGTTGCGGAAAGTTGAAAGTTGCTCAAAATGCCAAAAAAAAGAAATTCAAAATAAAAAGGAAATAAAATAAAACGAAGGCAACATTTTTATTTCTCATTAGTGCGACAACAACAACAATAAGATGATTGGCCTCCACTCTTGAGCTCTGCGCCCGCCTGAGGACTCTGTAATGTATCTGCAAATGAGAAAAGGAGCAAGAAAAATGGAAAAAAAATTCGAAGAATTTATTTTGTGTCGTTGCCTTAACTGTCATTTTTGACAAATAATTAATGTTTATTTTGCATTTTAATTCGCGCACATTAATTGCAATTTTATTGAGCGCCCGGCTTTGTTGAGCGCCTCAGTGTGCCCCAAACCAAAAACAAAACCCAAAAAAATGCCACGAACTGGCTGACGTTTTATTGAGCATGGCTACGGCTGGAGCCGCGGCATTGCAGTCCTTAGTCCGCTTTCATGGCTACATGGCGTTGAACTGCTCCAAGTGCTGGCCTTGAGTTTTCAACCGAAAAAGATTACTTTTCATGTATTGATTATTTTCAACGTAGTTCCTTTTTTTTGCATATTAATGACGGAGATAATTAAGCAAATAATAACAAAGCCTTAGCATGCTTTAATCCGCCATGTTCGCGACACATACACAATTTCTCATGTCATCAAAATTCTTAGATATCCACGAATATTTTGAAGAAAAACAAGAAAAAGGAAATTAATCTCGATGCATTTACAAATTATTTTCTTTAAGTTTCAGAAAAGTATTATCTGTTGAACAAATTTTTTTTTTTTTTGTTAAATTAATAATATTAATTTTAATAAATTTTATATATTTCAGTAAAACTTCGCGAAGGTCTCAACTGTACCTGCACTTGTACTGAAGTAGTCTTAAACTGATGTTCTATGGTTTCGTTTGGAATATGGAGAATTGGTGTCAGTGGTGTTTTTATTTTTCTTTTTGTTTATTCGATTTTGCTTCATCAAATGTGCCTAGCTTTTGGTTTCCTCTTCTGGTTTTTTCTCCTTACTGGCTTGAGTAGTAAGGTAGAATAATTACTCTTCTGCAAGTTCTCAGTATATTCTTGGTCAAACGAGACTAGTTCCACTTTGATTCATTCCTAGAATAACAGGGACAACGCAACGTTGCTGTCGCTTCCTATTAACTGAGCATATGCAAATGTTCTGTGCTAATAAATATTTGTTTAGTTTTGTTTTTTACATTTTATATAGTGTTAAGTGTCGAAATACCAGAAGCTGCCAAATTGTGACAGCATGTCGTCTATAAATCAATTCAAACGGAAAGCAAAAACCAAGGCCAAAACGGGCAAATCGACTTTGGGTCAATGAAATCGAAAATAAAGAAGCCTGCTATGTGTCAAACACAGCTCTAAAAAAGAAGAAAAAAAAATAGACGACGAAACCAAATAAAAATAAATGAAAAATGTAAAAAAACGACTTGCTGCCATTTTTGTATGTTTTATGCGAAAAAATGCGTTTGCGCATTATAATTTCAATGTTCGTCCTTAACAATACACGAAGCACAGCTCAACATAGCAGAGCACAGAAGAACAAAGTAAAGCTGCTTCAGCGCAGAGTAGGGCCGAGTACAGCGTAGGGTAAGACACGGCCCCAGCGCGTTGCTAAGCCAGCCATACGCGAGTCTGTATGAGCGCACGTTCGGTGGGCGCCGGTTCTGCATGCCTAATTGAAATGGTCGCAGTCGGCACTTCCGTAGCCCGCGCGCTAAGCATACGGATAAATAATTTATGAAGTGCGTGCGCACGCATTCTGACTTTCATAAATATTTTGGCAACGAATTAAACTTTTTTTTCCATTATACGCATAAATCTTCAAGCGAAACAGACAACGCCATGCCAATGAGCTAACAAAGCCATCAATCCATCGATTTGGCCACAATACGAAATACGTTTCTGCGAAACATTGCAAAAATCAAACACAAAAAAAAAATAAAAAAATCGCCTATTAAAATAACGAAACAACAACAAGAAAATGGAAGTTGTGGTAAGTAGAGACCATTTTCGGGATGCACCTGCTGGGCATGCAAATTCTGCCGGCTTAGGCGCTTTGGCAGAGAAAAGCTTTCGTTGTTACTCGTCCCTTGTTTCTCATTGGCTGTGGCTTCGACGCTGCTCATGTTGACAAACAGTTGCGCGTAGACACCTTGCATGCAACAGCACACCAGCGTCCGCCGACTGCTTGGTATGCACCGCAAGTTAACATGCAGCAGGCGCAGCACGCGCAAAGGAGGGGCATTTCTCTCAGAGTGCAGCGTCGGGCATAAATCTTGGCCCGACTACAGAATGTGCCGCCATCTGGCGGTCAGCAGTAGCCGCCAGTGCTATAGCGTCGTGTGCATGCAGCATGTCAGCAGTTAGGCCAACCGAGCTGCGCAGTTACATTTGGGCCGAGGGCAAGCGACTTGGCTTTGGGTGCATTATGGCGCTGCGCGTGTTGCAATTGCATAAAAAAAAGGAAATATATGCATACGAGCATAAAAGGTTCAATCGAAATAAAGCGAAATGCATGCGCCGAGAATTTGCGGAAAGGCGAAGATATGCACTCGGCTCGGCCGGCTAAGCCACTCAAGCCGAATCAGCCAAGCTCAACTGCATGAGGCGCGCGACAACGTAGACAAGCGAGTACAGCCAGCAACACCAACACCTTGCTGCGAGGGCGACTGTGCAAAATGAAGAAAAAGAAGAAGAAACAGACGCCAGACGAAAAAGAAGACGGAAGCCAAGAGCATCTAAGCGAACACCAAGTGAGCAAAAGGGCGCACAGAGCGTCCCGAGTTTTGTTGAGCTGATTAATTATGAATTGGGGTCGTTGTTGTTGCTGTTGCTGCTGTTGCTGCTGCTGCTGCTGCTGTCGGTGCTAGTGCCGTTCTAGCTTCGCCTCGTGCACTTGCGGTTGCCATTTTCTGCACGTTGCTGTCCCTTACCAGCTTTACGCTTGCCTACAGCCTGGACAGCGGAATGGCCTGGCGATGCATTCAAGCAACAAGTTTTGTCACGCCATCGTTGAAGAGCATGCAGACGTCTGCCGCGAGCCGCTTTGCTGCACTTGCAATTTGGCGAACTGACTGCGCCACACGGTGGCGGTTCAGACAAGCGATCAGCGCAAAAGAAGGAACAAGCATGGAATAGCTTAATGTTAAATGAATAGGACACAGACGTTTTATTAAAAAAACATTACGTTGACTTTAGCACGACTTCAGGCAAAGCCTGTCGCCTCCCCCTCCTGGTCATCACTGCATCACATTGTGCGTCGTCTGGAGGTTACCACTTATCCGGCCGCTTTTAATTTGTGTTCTTTGTTTTTTTTCTTTCTTTTGACATTTTACTTCCTCGTCAACGACATGGTCATTAATCCAATTGAGGCAGCATTGGAGATCAAGGCTGTCTGATCAGCGATGTCGATGTCAAATTTTGACAATATGACAGGAGCGTAACGCGTTACCAGAGCAATACCCGCTATGGCGCCTGCAAAAGCATTTCCCTCGGACACTGCCAGATATATCATAGACATGATATTGGCCAGGACCGAGATCTCCGTGAGAGTTTCCGTTGTGCCGTCGCATTCCTCACTAAGCTTATTCATTAGATCAAAGAATAACGGTATCACCGCCAGTGCATGTATGAGAGCTATGCCTTCCTTGGCCGATTTCAAGAACAATTCCACATTGACCATGGCCAGCGGCAGCGCATCCATGACACTCACAGACACAACGTTAATGCGGCTGCATTCATCTTCATCGCTTAACTCCCGTATCAGACCCATTAGGCCGTGACACAAGGCGAATGCGGCTAGCGCATACCCATAGGGATGATCCGCCATAGTGAGCGCATACAAGGCATGCCCCGAAGCGGCGACCAGCAGCAAATTAAAGAAACTGTTTGTGATTTTCATATTCTTGGTGTTGCTTCTTCTTCGATAGTTATGGCTGGTTTACTATTTTTTTTCCTATCTCATGGGTGTTCGGGGGCAAAGCCAAATAAAAAATACAAAAAATTTTGTAAAGAGAAGTGTTCGAACGGTTGGACAAAATTGTACTGAGCTAAATCAACTGATAAAAGTCACATAATAAAAACCGAAGGCTACTTGGACTTGTAATATTTTTCAGAGTTTGTTTAGCTGAATTTGAAATAAAGTGCCACAGCGCCTTAGATGTTAGGCCAGATGCCTAAGCGCGGCCTAGTTCTTAGGCGTCTTGAGCCGCACCTGTGCGCTGGCTGTCACAGCAGTTCGGCTAGCTTAAGTATAATTTACAATCTCTTTAAACGTTGCGATTTAAATTAATAATTAAACATTTTCCACAGCTCAAAGAACAAAAGAAGAAGCAGTAAGCAGCAAAAGGCAGCAAAAGGCAGCAAAAGCTCAAACCCCGTTTGAGGTATCGTGCAGCGGATTAAGGCGAACCTAGCATATGCGAGTATGTGCAACACCGAGTCGAGTCGAGACGTGCCGAGCGGAGTGTCATGGGTACAGTTGGCTAATAAATCAACATCATTTAATAGAGACACTTAACCAACTGAACTGACACAAATGCACTTTCGGTAACACGAAGTTACCCATGTGCGAAATGCATGCAAACTCAACAGAGAAAACATATTTAGTGAAAATAATATAAATAAAAAATAGAAAATACAAATACAAAATTTGCAGTAAAGCAACACATCGAGTTCAGCAACGTAACTGAGCGCATAGGTTAGCTGCTTAGCTGAATGGAGCAATTCCATGAAAAACTAAGCTTAAGATTTCCTGCATGAGACACATGTATTTCGCCATCACCCAGATAACACTTATGATATAGGACTGACTACAGAGACGGATTTCGACGCGATCAGCGCGATGAATGCATGAATGAAATTCGCAATCAATGAAAGTCACATGCCACGGAGTGAGTCGTCGTCGTTGCCGTCGTGTCATCAAGTTAAGCTTAACTTTGCGTACGTAGTTCTAGACACAACAACAACAATAATAAAAAGCAACAACACAAAGCCAGCCTTGAACTCGCATCAAATAAATTTATTTATATAGCGCATTGTTTAATATAATATTATATGCATATAATGCCGGCAAAGAGCCGGCAGAGCGCAGTGTATGCGATAAAAACAAAAAATAACAATTTAAAACAAAACAAAAACCAAAAACAAAACCAACCAAAGCAAAGGCAAAGTCAAAGGCAAATCGTAACCTTGAGAGGCCGACAAACTAATAAATCAAATCAAATAAAATAATTTCGCTTTCATTTTGAATTTTTTGCTGGCTTGCTTTCTTTTTTGTTTATTATTTATTATTACCGTGTTTTTTTTAATAATGTACAATAACGCGTTCAGACATTTAAATAAGAATAGCAAACAAAAACAAAAAAAAAAAATATCCAGCAAACTGCGCAACAAGTTGCACGCGCAAATGAGCCAGCAAGCAGCAATTCCGCATGGCCTGAACGTAAGCCAGGGGTGGGGGTAGGTGGCCTGTGTACGACTGGCGTTTGGTCATAGCTTAACAAGCTTCACGGCAGCTGAGCACAGAGTCATGGTATCCGCTGAAAGCGAGCTTCATTTAAATTCCTTTGAGCATGTCTGCTGCATGGGCGTCCATTCCGGCCAAAATGCATCAAAAGCGCATCTAATGCGCATTTCCGCTACAAAACAGCAGCCAGACTGCCAGGGCTGCACTCAGCCATGCAGCAGACAAGCCACTGTATTTATGCTTGTCTCAATGTTGCGTTGTCGGCCGACAAACACGGATGCCTTCTGTTAATGTTTGCCAATTTCTATAATTCCCCCATGGTCAAATAGATATTTGTTAAATTGATAGCAGTTCGATTAGCACAGCATTCTGTCTTGACTGTCAAGGGTCGCCAAGAAAATATTACATTCAAGAAAAAAGACTAGAAAGGCTGGGGCTATAGTCGGGCGCACCCAACTATAGAATACCCTGTACCCAATCCAATATACACAAAATTTTTTGCTTGTTTCAATATTGTGTTTAATTTATGTAACGATATTTTAAGAAACAAAAAAGGTTTTTTAGTAAAAGTCATTTTTCGGCCGATCGTTCCTATGGCAGCTATATGTTATAGTAAACCGATATTTATCATATTCAAATATATGATTGGATATTTTCTAAAATTATTAAATCCAAAATTTTGTAATTTTTGTAATCTGAATAAAGAAAAAAGTTTTTCTCAGTACATCTTGTTTTTCGGCCGATCGTTCCTATGGCAGCTAAATGCTATAGGTTGAATATCAAAAAATAAACTCGGTATACTATGGATTTGGAGAGTGTCGGCGCCAAATTTGGTGGTTGTAGGTCTAACCGTTTCCGAGATCGGACAGACAGACAGACGGAAATGGCTAAATCAACTCGCCTTTCGATGCTGATCAAGAATATATGTACTTTGTGAGATCTATAACCCCTATTTCTGCCTGTTACATACATTTGCACAACTTTAATATACCATTTACTTTTTTTTCGTACAGGGTATAAAAACTTTACAAAGGAATGGGTCGGAAAACAAGGAAAAACATTGTTTGCGCTTGCTATGGGGTTTTCATAAGCCTTATAAAGCAACGTAGGCACAATATTGATGCGATAATTCTCGCATACAAAGCGATAAAATTTTGCGTATTATAAAGGCGGACATAGCGCGGGAAGTCACATGCAATAAATCATGTAAGCCGCTGACCGCCTACGTCCCGCTGCAAATGCCTAATGCCAAACAGAAGAAGATCGTTTCCACTGCACGGCTGTGAGACAAAGAATCAAAGAATGCAACTTAAAGGCTGAACCAGTGCCAACATTCATCATGTCAGATGCGACCCCATAGCAAGCATCACTTGCCAATAAGTTGCGTCTTACTTTGTGACAATGGTCGAGATTAGTGTCAGGGTGGCAGTCCTGAATAAGGGCCGCTGAGTGTGAAGATCTCAACATGAGCGGCGGTCAGCTGTACTTGATCATTAAGGCGCTGCAGTATTACACAGATCTGCAGGTGAATTCCTAAAATAACTCCAACGTTGAGCAATGAAGTGATCATCAGCCACAATGAGCTATTCATGGATTACCTGAACTTAAAAAGGATATAATGACTAAATAAACTTTATTGCGAAACATTTGAATTCAATTCGACTACTTGCTTACAGGTCTACCTCGCAAACTGTTTCTTGCATTATTTTGTCGGGAATAATAATGTATGGCAAAGTCCATTGTGTCACATGCGTCGCAAACTCATAATGCCTTGCAACTAATGCTGATGTATGTTGTCTGGTACCAGACAAGAAAGAAAAACGAAAATAAAAATTCAGCACAAATTTAGTGAACGCTGTCGAAAATTTTGCCCCAGTCACGATTTCGAGTTGAATGTCAAATGCTTTTGCAGTTTGGTGGAATTTTGCGAATTTTGTAGGGGTCGGCGCTGCTTTGCCAAACCCAACTGACTGTGTGCGTGCGAAAGAGCAAGAGAGCGAGTGGGAAGAGGAGCAGGAGAGAACGTCGGAGAGAGAGACAGAAAGTGAGAGTGGGCGATTGGAGCAGAGTGTGCAGGAGCAAAGGGGTGTAAATGTCAATGACTCTTTGATTGTGCCTGCGCCGCACCGAAGTGGCTCTGCTCAGTCGGCGATTGGGACGGGAGTCTGCCGTGGCTTCAATGCCGCATATGGCAGCATTTCTTTTAAGTTCTTAAATTTGCTTTATTATTTTTATATTTTTTTAAACGTATTGAGGCGCCTGCAGCACTGCATGCCCCTGGCCTGCTGCCATCGGCTGCGTTTCGGCTGCGTATCGGCTACACTTGGGCCACATACAAACACACACACACCCAGCCACTCACACATAAGTTGTCAGCAACACTTTTTCTACTAATTAAAATTGCCCTGGAGACAAATAGTGGGAACAGCATAAAATATGTGAAACCATAAAAGCGAAAATATTTTGGCGCGCTGCTTTTATGGGTCGCGCGGTTTGCCTCAAGACCGGTGCAGAGTCCGGCAGAATGAAACAAATTAAAAGACGCAACAGATCGGTTTCCTTGGCGCAAAAGATGAAAAGCGCTGTGAACAGAAATTCACGAAAATGGTAAAAGCTTTTAGAGTTGTACGCATGAAACTGTGACAAAACTGCTGACAGTGGGTAGATGAGCGACAGAACATGACTAAAAATACATTAGCAGCGGCAGCAGACATCGAGTGTACTGAACTGGCTGACACAGTTGCCACTGCGCCGTCGTCGTCATTGTCGTCGTTGTTGTTTTTGTTGTTTTTGTTGTTGAATATGCTTTTTATTGTATTTTTAGCAGCACACAGGAACAGCCGCAGCAGTAGCAGCTAAGCTGGCCCAGCACCAACACCAACAAGAACAGCGAAAACAACACTAAAATCTCACTCAGTTGCGCACTTAGTCATGCAGTCTGTCCCGCCGAACGTCCGTTCGTCCACCGGCGAGATCGCCAGCACAACTCTTCTACGCATTACACTAGACCCTGTGCTTAATTTGCATATGTCAACGACGGCAACAAAAGCCAAGCCAGGCCAAGCCATGCCATGCTATGGTGTGTGCCCATGTGTCCATGTGCCATGTATGTTACATTTGCTGTAAACATTTTAAATCGATTGCCAACAACCAACAACACAACAACAGCAATAACAACAACGCCGTGCTAACATGCCAGAGCATTTATTATATAAATTCACTTGATAATAAGCAAATAATTTCGCAGTTGCGCTTTGATGAACGCATGAGCAGCAAGTGGACAGGCAGATAGACAGACGATAAACAGACAGAGAGACGGTAAAAGGTCTCGCACGTGTAATTAATGCGCCACACGGTGTAAAAATAGCCGACATATGCGAATATTACATTGCAGCAGTCACTGCCGTTTCTTTTTGGAGCAGTGGACCCAGGGGCGGCTGGGTTGGTGCGCGGCGGGCAGTTGGCATATGTTGGCGCTGTGCAACTATTTTAATTATTTCAATTAAAAACAAAGTTGCTGCTGTGGCTGTTGCTATTGCTTATGTTGTTGTTTTTGTTGATGTTATTGTTGTTGGTTTGTGCATACTGCGTAAAAATTGCAAACGCACGCGTGCGTTGCCAACACCTCCTCCCACAAAATGCCACACTGGCAATGTTAGCTGCAATTTAGCAATTTCGCAATTGCATGCAATGGCAATAACAACGCCAACGCCAACGCCAACACCCGCCCTATGCACACCCACCGCCCGCCCTCTGGCTAACATGCGATGCCACATGCCAACCGAATGGCGCTCGCATAAACGCGCGTCTGCCATTTGCACTAAATGCTTAATGAAAATAATATAAACATTATTAAAATGAACTCATGAAAATTAAGATTACAACAAAACGCAAAAGAGCCAATCGTGGGACGGGATGACAGCACAGCGTCCAAAGTTCGCCTAGCATTTGACTGGATGTGAGGGACGTGGCCAATGCAACGCTTGGCTGCTGCTGCGGTTACGGCTGCACTAGGGGTGCTTTTGTTAGCCACGTCTGAGCCAAGTCGAATAAAACTTGAAGCGTAACGGAGTTTATGCACGATGCACTGTGAAATCACGCTGCACAATAAGGATGACAAATATAAAGTAAACGTCATGTGTGCTAAGCACAATTTCACCTCGACAGCTATAAGAAAAAAGAAAAATATATGCATAAACACATATGAAGTATACTTAGGGGCAACAAGTCAGAAACAAGTCAGAATTCATTACCGTTAGCTGGCTAGCAGCTGCTGTTGTCGATGCATGCAAGGTCATGGAAATACGTCATTGCTGAGTACATGTCCTGATGTCGCTGTAAGGGCGCACTCCCTATTCTTGCTGCTGCTGCTCACGTTGCAATTCAGTTGGCAGAACTATCAGCAAGCATCCTTCATGTGTTGCTGTGTCGCGTTCTCACGTGCATATACTCGTAGGTATTTAATATGCAAGCCCTTGACCTTGCATGGTGGAGAGGTGGGTGCATCGCTGTGCAAGTATGCTGCGTCTTCCATTCGTACGTGAGTGTATTATAAACAACATGCACACTACAGATTTATATTTTTAGCCAAAGCTGCTTCGCTTTGGCAAACGTGCAATGAAGATTACTTCGTTGTTGTTGTACAATTCGATGGCGTTAGCTCTCTCACTTTTCATTCTTTTGGGAGTTGTACTTTGATATGCTCCAGGATATAAATTATGACTTCAACAAGTTTCCTTGAATTCCAATACTGTGGTCTGTGCCCTATAGGGTTGATGTTAATAATAAAAAGCTATAAGCCACCCAGCCACGTAAAATGCGATTTTGCTGCATATGTAGGTATATATTATATGTTGGCAAATATGTACATGTATATAAGTAGTTAATGCAATATGTGCTGCCTATGCATGCCTCAAAGTCAATAAGTAAAAATGTATTGATACAAAGTAACCGAGTACATTGTATATGCACAAACTGCGAACAGCAGGCTATAAAGTAATCAAGAAGAAAACAATATAAAAAAATAACAAGCCTAGAGCAGCAACAGCAACAGCAAAATGACAATTGCCAATAGGCAATTGACAATTGTCGACTGTTGATTGTCGATTGTTTGATTTGCAGCGGTTGGAGCGTTGCCACAGTTGGTTTTTGCTTGCATCTTGTAAATATTTGTTTTGCTCTAATAATTAAAAGTATTCAACTCGAAATGTAGGCAACACACACACTCACACACACACACATGCGTGAAAGACGAACGGACGGCGCTTAGGCACAGACTCGAACCAGCAACAACCGCAGCAGCGTCTGAGTGTGCGACGACTATGTTGCAATGTTTGCAGCAAAGGCTGGCAAGACAGCCCAGACAGCCAAGAAATGCTTTTACACGCGCCGCCAAAAATTATTCAACGCTGCCGGATGCTCGCGATCAGTCAGTCGGTCATAGCATATGCCAAATTATTTTACGCAGTAGCACTTTCTACACACACACAAACATACACACACACACATGCACGCACACGACAGGCGGAATGCAGGCATGTGGCTAAATGAAACCAAACAACAACAACTACAAAAAAGCCAACCAAAATGAGGAACAACATAAAAATACAAAAACAAAAATAAACAAGCAAGACGCTTTGGTCATCTGCAGGCGTCACATGTTGTACTGTCGCTCTGCTGCAGCCCACTCACTCACAGTCGCACAAGTGTCGCTAATGGCGCGCGTGCATGTCCGCCGCCGCCGACGCCGCCGCCGCCGACGCAGCAGCAGCAGCAGCAGAATGTTGCGTGTGTTGCGCCGCTGCTGCTTGACATGCAATCGCCCATTTTTCCTGTTGTTGATAAGATCATTATTATTGTTGTTGTTGTTGCTATGTGTCACTTTCTAACGCAGACAGCGCGCTTCGCTCTTTATTTGAACATTTATTTTTAAATAATCATTTGCGGTTTCGCGCCAGCCAACAGCCAACAGCAGCAGCATCTTTGCTTTGACAAATTTAGCCTGTCGACTGACGACTGAAGACCGATGAGCATCTAATGCCCCGCCTCTCTAACTACCGTCACACAAGTAACCGCAGCGTACACTGCACGAAAATTATATGCACAGCTTTGCTTATCTTCCGTTTTTTTTTCCTTTCTATTTTTTCACATGCATTTATGCTGATGACACTGCCAAGTAAGTGGCCTCTTGTGCATGAGGTTGCCGGTGCAGCCTAAACAGCTGCTTACTGCTTTGTATAGATCTCAGAGATTTTCTGCGCCTAGCATGCCATGGGACTGTGCTGTCCGAGCTACTTGTGGGTAAGTACGCATGTACAATATGCCTTGGGTACATGCGAATGTTTAACATTTTTATTTAACAGAAATTTTTATTTTTATACGCTGCGGTCCGCTTGACTACGCGTTCCGACACTTTGCCCACCCACATCCGGTGCGTCTCCGCCGTGTTGCGGCTGTACGCATGTACTGGCACTTGATATTATTATACATAGTTCTTGGTGTTATTGTTGTTGTATCTGTTGTTGTTACGGCGCTTATTGTTACATACTATCGACAGACAAACTACAGTTCATTGTACTTCATTAAGTTTTCTTTCATATTTTTTTTCTGGTTTTCAATATGTTCATATTTTTTTTTTCTATTTTTTGTTCTTTTGTTTTTAATATTGCCTAAATAATATTATACCTGTGCGCATATAATTAAGGAACGAAATTTAAAAAAAAAAAAAGAAACGCCACTTACTTAGCTTGTCAAAATGCGTCTTGGGTGGCTGTACTCGTATATTACGTATACGACATGTATGCATGAAAATATTTTATATTAATGATTATGCAAAAAAGATTTGTTACTTTGTTATATTCAAACTAAAGTCCAATTTAGAATTAAAACGTATTAAACTGTCGCGTTGTTTTTGTTGTTCAGCTGGCGTGTGCATGCGTTGGCTTGCTTAATTAATCGGCGCCGTTGCCGTTGGTCAGACTGACAGCCAGAGCGACGTAACATAGCGAGGTTTCATGTGATTGATAACGTCATGACATATGCACTGTGTTGTCTTCAAACTTTTCCAAACAACGTAATAAGTTCCACAGCACTTTTCAAATAATATGCATACCTTGCTATGCTGTGAAGTCGTTCAAAAGAAACTAAAGCGACACAATATGACGCAAGTAAATGTTGCTTTATAGGAAATATGTAATTTATATTGCCATTTGTTACAAACGCCTTCCAATTTTGTGATCATTTCAGCTGCAACATAGTATTTGCATAGCTAAGTTATACAAGCATCAAAAATAAAAAAAAATGGCTTTTTCGACAAATATAAGACAAAAATGTACTACAGGTTTACCAAACTGTACAAAGGATTACTCTGCTTTGCATTTTCTAAACTTTTATAAAGTTATTCTTTTTCTATTAAAGCTGCTCACAATTTTTATTTGTAGTAAATCAGCTATAAAACAAACTTCACTATATACTAAAGAATCGAACGACTAAGCCTTCATAAGCAGCAAATATAATGGCAGGATACACTTAGTATGATAAAAAAAAAAATAATAAAATAATATATAATGTACTACAGTCGAATTTATCTATAATAACTTTCTTTACCACAAAGTTCTCTCTATAAATATATGTACAGTTTTAGTATATTTTAAAATCCTTTCAATTACAACATATAATAATTAGAGGATTCCTAGAAGTCGAAAAGAACGACAGAAAAGGCAAGAAAAGTGAAAAACAAGGTGCCTCACTGAGAACTTTGATAGCCATTTACTTTGTTTAATGATCTAATTGAAAATATTTCAATGGAGTAGCCATTCCTTGTAAAAAGTTATTCATAATAATTAAACATTATTTACATCTTTGGATAATTATTTAAAAAATAATAATCATGATTTCTGGTTACGTTGCATATGAAAAACGACAAAAAACAGAGCCGCAATTAGTTAAACTTTACTTTGCTTAAGGTTTTATGTATTACGTTAGTTTACTTTACATTGCGCCTACAAACCGCGCACTTGGCTCGTCTAGTACATAAATAATTTAATCAAATAGCAACAATAACAACTACAATAATAGCAATGCCTATCGTCAATGCATATAGAAAATAATTTGTAAACATTAAATGCTCACTAATCGTTGTTTTACTGCTCTAACAACAAAAACAAGAACAAACAATTGACCGAGTACAGTTTTAGGGCACCTGTTGCACTGCACTCGTGTTTGCTATTCACTTCATAGGCGATCTTGATACGTCGGCATAGTGCACACATATGCGTGGCAAATAGTTCTTCTTAGCTGGCCAGTAACGTAGAACACGATTTGCATTGATGTTCATTGAGATTGGCTGAGTTTTGTTTACTTATTTTTTTCTAGTATAGTTTAGTTGCTTTTACAATTTGTGTTAATAAATATATATTTTACTTTATTAGTATATAATTTTAGATTCAATGCTAAGCCAACAAAACACAAATAAAAAAAATCAATAAGTAGGAAAAGTAAATAAATGAAAAACATTTTATGAAATGCATTTCGTGTTGTTATTCACATTTTATTAAATTGTAATGATTACTTTAAACAAATTGCAATCAGCTGCCAATTGTGCATGGTTTGTTGAAATTGCAATCAAAGTAACAACAACAACAATAAAAACAAAAACAGCAGCAACAACAATTTATGCGCTTATCGGCTCGAGCACACAATGTAAGCATCTTAGCCGAGGCGCAATTTGCGCAATACTTGGCGATTTATATTGTTTGCTTTTTATTTTTGATTTTTACTTAAGTTTTATTTTTATTTTGTTGACTTTTTGTTTTTCTTGGTTTTTTTCTTTTTTTTTTTTTTTTGAGAAATTCCTGCTTAGCACACGCAAAAGCATATGCGCCAACAAATATATTTACAAAAATGTTACATCATTTAGTATATTTTTTTTGTTTAAGTTTTTGTTTCTTTTGTTTTCGTAAATTTGTGTTTTTTTTTTTTGTTTTGCTTAAATGAACGACAAATCCACAGTGCCCGTTATTTATGTTTGCATTATGGCAAGTCAAAAAAAAATTCAAAAAGTAAATGCGTAGTCGAGTATACATTACAGTTTTGGGCAGCTAAAATTCTTGAGTTATGTTAAAATGTAGCGAATTGGTTTTATGTGACTACAATGCCAACATATTGGGAAAATATTTGAGAAAAAATTTTTTGTCTTAAAAGCATTTGGCATAAGCCGGCTATGGCCAATATGCGAGAAGAGTAACAGTTGACACGCATTATCCATTATCAAGAACGTTATCATGATGCGGCTCAAAGCATATTCTAGTGTCCAAGTGTGTGCGAAATTCATTTGTTAGCGTTAAAAGCATTAAGCATTTAAAAATGTTCACTTAATGGCCACAAAGCATGCAAAAACAACAACAACAAAGACGCGCACATTTGCTTTTCCGTTTTTCATGTTATACAGCCACAAAGCAGCAAAAAACAATATACGAAAAATATATTTGGTTAAATTGAACAAATCAATTAGCCATGCTGTGAAAAGAATCGTAGGCACACCATCGGACCGGTATCCATGTGGACAGCCACCACCGTCGGTTACAGCGCAGCTCTGAGGCCGTTTCGTTCGGCGGCCTAACCGAACCCACAGGCGCGGAGCTGATAGCCATAGGGCAGACAAACGGATTGCCTTGAAGCCAACATTACGTGGCTTAACTCGGCTGCTTCGCATAAATGTCAAAAATAAACGTGACGACTATCGACTTTCTCAAGACTCTTGCTTAGGTTGTTTCAACATTCCGAGTGCATTTGAGTTTTTGCAGATTTATACGTATGCCTAGTTGTACCCTTGATGAGAAAAATGATAATGAGAAAATTCTTTGCACTGCCACCACATGCCCATGGACTTCTTTATTGATTAGAGCTCAAATAGAAATTTTTTGCGGCAAACTTATACCATGACGGTATCGTCATCCCAATTGCTTAGGAGTACTCTGTCAAAACAAAGATGGCATCTACTCAGTGAAGCTCTATATAAGAGCGTATGTAGATATGCGACTTCAGCTTGGCATTTAATTGCTGTACACTGCATATAAATAGAATTAAATTTATGATCGTAAACTTACACGGCTTTCGGATCCATAAATGCCATAGAAATACTTTAAGATAAACTGAAATTTTTGAAGCCATTAAAAACTTTTTAAAGCCGTCACAATCTATTCAACGTTTTTATACAGATTGTGTATTCCATACATTTTTACACTTTTGTTTGTTATCTAGAGTACAGTAAATGTACAATTACATATATTCGTACATACCATCCTCGCATACTTACATATATGGACACACATATATATGTATATGTATATACTATAATAATAAAATCAATCATCGCTCATAAATAACTATTTAACAAAAGACATTTTAATGAGAACTGCTTTATCATACATATCACTTTAGTTTTAATTTTCAGCGTGAAGAAAAAAATAAAAATTAAAGAAATAAATTAAACTAGCAAGGAAATAAAATTCGAAATCGAAATCATATTTAATAGGCATGAAAATGAAAATCAAATCTCATTAAACACGTGTCGCCGTCAGACAGCGTTCTGCGATACATTATAAAATACATTATCAACAAAAAGCGACAACAACAACAACAACAATAATGGCAACATTATATACTAAATGTGACAATGCGAGAGAGAATAGCAACAACAACAACAAGACAATATATACAAATAAAAATTAAATTGAAATGAAAAAAAGAAAAGAAAAAAAAAAACAAATAAACGATTTTTTCTAAAACTGTTATAGCAAAATGTTTCATTTTTAATTCTTTTTTTTCCGTTTTTCGTTCTGGTTTTTTTTGCACAACATTTGGCGCCGCTTGGCTTATCAACAAAACGTAAAAGTGTGAGCGCGCGTGAGACTTTAAATTGTCGCGTAAATTGACGTGCGGGAGGTTGAGTTTTGCTGCTGAGGCCAGGGGTACTCACTATAGCTGGCTGCCTGGCACAGCGGTGATAGTGTCGATAGTTAGCGTTCTTTAGTGTTGTTGTCGTTGTTGTAATTGCGGTTAATGATAATGACAGAAAGCGTGAAATTATTATTAAATTGCCAAGCATTTGTTGCTTTTGCTTGCTAGTGTTGTTGCCGTCATTGTTGTTGTTGTTGTTGGCATTGTTATTAATGACGTTTGCCTGGCATTTAGCTTGTTGCTAATCGTATTCGTTTTCATATTAAATATTTGATTGTCGTCGTGCTGATGCTGCTGTTGCTGTTACTTTTGTCGCTTCTAATCTGCAAACGTAGCGCACGAGTTTCCGCGACGCGCACCCCACCTCAGCGCCACTGTCAGATACAAGCACAGGCATACACACACGTGCACATACTCACTTACACGCATTGAACACTTGAAGTTTAGCACTTTTTAAATATTTACGCAAGCGGCAGCTTTATAAACAAAACGAAATACAAAAAAAAAAAGCAAAAAGAAAGAAAAAATTAAACCAAAAAATAAAAAAAAAACAAAAATTCCTTGCAAAAATTTAAAAAAAGCAACAAAGAAAAATTAAAGAAAATATTTAAAAAATTATTAAGTCTTACTAGTAAAATAGCATTGTTTACCTTGCGTATGAGTAATATTTTATTTAAACAATTTTACTTACTCAAGCAGCTACAGACAAGGCAGTGTGCACACATGATTTATTAAATGGGTTCGCAGCATATAACAATCATGCATAAATATGTCGTATGTGACATTGCACATGTCATACATACTTATGTATGTATGGTATGTAAATGGCTGCGGGTTCGCTTATATACTGCCTACGTCTGTGTCTGCTACTTTAAAATAAACATGCAACTGCGTCAGCCCTGGACTCTGCTCCTTGGCAGTACAATTTGCTGTGTCACGATTGGCATGTAGTTTATTTATTTATAATTTCTTTGCTCATTTTTCGCTGCCATAGCAACGCAATAACCAAAGGATGCGCGCATGAGCGACAAGTGCGAAATGACCAAGTTGAGTTTTTGGACAAACACAAGCGCACCTGTGAATAAACTTGATAAATGCGAAACACATAAAAAATAGTTAATGCACTTGCCAAATGATATTTTGCGTCGCCCTTGTTACCTAAGCACTAAGCACCAAGCACAGGGTGTGCCATTGGCCGTGCACTAAGCACTTTTACTTGCTCACGCTTCTTACGCAAATCGAGCAAATGTTTGCTTAACCTTCGAAACGAAATAGCAGCAAGAAAAAAAATGTAAATAGCAATAAATTAGAAGAAAACTAACGAATAAAAAAGAATTAAACCACGCACGTACGGACATATGCATGTATACAGGTATGTACATATATATGGAGAGAATTACTACACAAAATTAAATGCTAATCACAAACGTCATTATCATTTACCATATATATGGATCGGTACGTAGCATTTTGGACTGAGCTGAGCTAAGCTTTGGATTCGCATTATCAGCCGAGCTTTGTATATATGTAAGTGTGTATGTATGGGTGTATGTGTGAGTGCCCGACGTATTGACTCTCAATGGGGTCAAGTTAAGTGTTTGCCGCTGTTGATTGTTTCGTCTTTTACTCAAAGTTGATGTCATTAACTGCGCAAAGGTTTTCTGATTTCATTAACAAAACAGCAAAATACAACAACAACGACGACAGCAGCTGCCGTTTATCAGCCAATTCGTATAAGCAACGATTCTTGCATTATTTTATTGGCTTTGTGATTAAAATAAATTTTCTTATTAATTATTTCTTTTTCGTTTTCGGGTTTTTTGTTTCTTTTTTTTTTGTTTTTGTTGCCAGTTGTTACGTTTTGTGCCTATGCCTTTTGCAAATCTTATCAAAATTAGGTCAAACTAGATTTAAATTTTCTTTTTTTCGTTTTGTTCTTTTGATTCATGTGCGCACGTCTTCTTTTTCTTGTGATAAGCGTTATCAGGTGCTGCGTTAAGTTACTTAACAATCAAACATAATAAATTTATTTCTTATTTTTTTTTGTTTTATTCGACTTTGTATAAGTGCCGGAAAATTTAGAGCGATTTTTTGGAAGTAAATTTTTTCCCCCCAATTTTTTTATAATATATCGCGAACACTTATTTTGTTGTTATTTTTATTTTTGTTTTATCATTTTTTGCCACTTAAAAAACTTGATATAAAATAATTTTGCAATGTGACTCACGCATGCATATACTCGCTATTATTTTGTCATTCGAATTCATTTATGCACGTGGGTTGCTTGATAAGTCACATTTAATGGCATGAAATAAATACTACAGAAAATTTTTTAACATGCTTTATTTTACCTGATACGTTTTGAAGGCATAAATGAAGATGATATCGATGCGATTTGTAATCTGAAGTTAGCCACAGCCATAATGCTCCTGTGACATGCGTGATTCGCCGTGTGTGTGTATGTGTGAGTGTGTTTGTCTACGGGGCATGAAGCTTCGTAAATTGCTAAGCAAAGTTAGAAGCAAAAGGTATTTCCTAGCAGCGGAAGCTGCTACAAAGTGACCCCGTCAATAAAATGGACAACCGATAAACATTTGCAATGTTGGATTTTGTAAACGATACTAAGCGCCAATTAAAGATTTTTGGCGAGGTAGCATGTTCCTGATTGTAGGCGCTGTCGATGTGGTGCTGCTTCTTCACCTGTCACCGTAGGCTATGAGCTGCTGTTTCGTGTAGCTGCGCGCATTGTCCAGTGTCTCGGCGCGTCGTGTCCGTTTTGGCTAGGATCTACTATAGCTGTTGCGCTCTGGCAATGTGTTCGTTGTTGATTTATTTGCAATATTTTTCTTTACTTGGAATTTAGCAAAAATTTTGTTTTTGATTTTCGCTATGCATTTTGTTGTTATTTTTTTCTGTTTTTTGTGCAAATCTCGCTTTTCAGCTAGTGCTGGCAGGATCACCATGTGATATTAAAAGCCACTTTCGGGTTTTTCTTTGCTTTTATTTATATTCTGCTTATAAATGCCAATAGGTGTTGACCTGGGAAGATCGCTTATGTTTCTATTGAACTAAAGCTATGCATTCTATGAAAATCGACTTATTCTATCATTACATAGTTTGCTATGTTATTAATGAAGATGTGTCATGCATGCACTTTGTGCTTGTTATTGCTTGTGCAGGGTTTCAAATGGCCGCTGCTTTTAAGTGCACTGTTGCTTACATTTGCAGTAGACGAACTTGAAAATAAAGGGCATGCATGCTACACAATTGAAATACAAAAAAATCACTTAGGTATAATTTGATTTTATCATGACCATACGGGATAAATTGCAGTCTTGGACTTTTGAAAAATGCAGTATGTGAGAATGTGAAAGGTTGTCTGTGCTGCTATGCTGATATAAGCTAATTAAGTGCTTAGCAAAGCTAACTTCAAATATACCGAAATCCGCTTTCGCTTACTGGTCTACTTCCATATTTACTTAATCTATGGGCCTATGCCCTACTGCTGAGCATTATATTATTTGCAATTTGGAAATGCAGCAAATACATTTGATGATAAGGTTTAGCAAATCAAAAACAAACAAATCTCAAGTGGGGAAGCTTTGTCTGCAGTACAAAAAATGCTATGCCAAACGAGTTGGCGACGATACGGTATTTTTCATAGGAATTAGTCGCTGGCTGGTTGAGTCATGTGCCAATTTAATGTACATTCAAACGTGTAATCACCCCATTTGGGAATTGGGAATTCAAATGCGAATGCGAATAGTAAAGTATAGTTTGAATATTGCTGCGGTGCTTTACAGTGGAATTAGTTTGTTTGTGCTTTGCATTTCTGTGAAATTCATTTATTTATTACCTGACACTTTTACGAGTATTTGCCTGTAGTACAAGCGCCGCGTTTGTCCTAAAGCGCGCACACACACTCACCAGTGCCCCAACTGCGGCACGACTCTGTTGCTTTTTTAATTAATAAAGATGATTCACCGGAGTGATTGGCTATTAAACGATTGATTGAGTGTCTTAGCGTGCGAGAGAGTGACGAAACGAGGGGGTGCCGGAGTGAGTGAGTGTGGAAGTGACGCGGCAAATATTAACTATGCAATGTACATGAACAATTATCGTTAGTCACGGTGACTGAGATTACGCCCCACACACACAGCCACACATCACAGTATGTGTGTGATTTCTGCGAACAGCGATCGATGATCACCGTTGACTAGCTTCCTAATAAACCAGGCGCCACACAGCTGTACGATAGTCGCAATCGCTTGTTATCTTTACCCCGTTAGTCCGTTACCATTACCGCACAACAACAATAATGGCGACCTGCCTGCCTGCTTGCGGCCCACACTGACACTGACTGGACGGCCAGTCGCGGAACTGCTGTCTGCCGCCTGCTTGCACCGCTTTGGCGCCCACTGGCAATTACTTACTTGAACATTTATTAACTAAGGTGTCAAACTATTTTGCTAGTTTATGTCTACTTTTAAGTGCTACGTATGTGAATGTGTGTGTTTGTGTGTGTGTGTGTGTGTGTGCGTATAGCTGCGACTGCGACTTCTGTAAGTAGATACTGTATGTGATCAGCCTGTCTCACCAAGGCTCAAGAAGTATGCTCACACACTCACGTACTTGTGTACATTAGGTGAGTGAGTCTACGCGAGTTGTAGCTGTGACAGCTAGGGCAACAGGGGGGTGGATGTCAACAAGCAAAGCGTCAATGTTGATCAGTTAAATTACGATTTGAAAGCTAAAAAATCCGTATTTGTGGTTCCCAGAAGTGTTGTCGCTCGTTTTGCATTTGATGTGTGCACAATTGCTTTTTCAACTTTTCTCACAGAAACGTTTTGCCATAAACTTTTTGCTACTTTACTTTTTATACCCTGTACCAAAAAATGGTAAAGGGTATATTAAAGTTGTGCAAATGCATGTAACGGGCAGAAGGAGACGTGGCAGACCCCACAAAGTATATATATTCTTGATCAGCATCGAAAGACGAGTCGATCTAGCCATGTCTGTCTGTCTGTCTGTATGAACGCACGGATCTCGGAAACGGTAAGACCTACATCCACCAAATTTGGCACTAAGACTCACCCAATATATAGGCATAACAAGCTGCCATAGGAATGATCGGCCGAAAACCCACATTTACTGAGAAAAACTTTTTTCTTTATTAAGATATCGTTACCAAATTTTGGATTTTATGATTTTAAGTAATATCCAATCATATTCCCGAGTATTATAAATATCCGTTTACTATAACATATAGCTGCCATAGGAACGATCGGCCAAAAAATGGCTTTTACTAAAAAAAAAATATTTTTTTTCTTGAGATATCCTTACGTTATGAATACAAAATATTAAAGCAAGAAAAAAATATATTCAGTTTTGGATTGGGTACAGGGTTTTCTATAGTCGGTTACGCCCGACTATAGCCCTGCCTTTCTAGTTGTTTTCGCGCTCTTTTGTTTAGTTTCGGTTTTTGTGTTTTTTGACACGCTGGACAATGAGATATACATACATACATACATACATACATACGCCTATGTGCTGCATGCAAGTTCACGCTCGAATAAAATAATTTTAGAAATCACAACTGTTAGAACTGCAACGACCATAACAATACATTGAGTGATCAGTTGTTTGATGAAGCAAATCAATTAAGTAACTTGATAAGGCAGTGTAAGAATAATGATTTTTCAGCCCATAAGCACATGAGCAACCTCTCGGAGAATGGATGTACCATTTATTTGTTAATTTATATTGATATTTGTTAAACATAGTATTTGTTGTTTTTTTAGCATCCATTTTTACAACAATTTTGGAAAAATTGTAACACGATTTGTTGTCTATGACAATAACATCCACAACAAAATCGACAAGTTCCAAAACGCATGTCAAAAATTGACGCAACATTAATTTCAGCTGCGTAAACGCATGCGGAAAAAAACGCACATCTGTTCCAAGCATTACTTGTTGCTGGTGCTTCTCCAAAACAACAACAGCAACGGCAGAAAGATTTGCACAAAAAAAAAGGAAAACAAAAATGTAAATATGGCAAATTGAGCTTTTGCTTTTTTTATACTTTTTTTACATGTCTGGTCGCCGCTTCTGCTTGTTCTTCATCTTTTGCCGGTTTCTGTTTACAATTGCAACTTACGAGTGTTTACCCTAAACCTTGAAATGCGAAAAAGCAAACTTGACTTTTGTGACATGTATGTTTGCCTGCAACAACAGCATGGAACTCAAACTCGAAAAGTTTAACAAATGCACGCAAAAATAACAAAAAACAAAAACATACAAAAAATAAAATAAGATTAAAAATACGCAGTGTGTCTTCGATCAATTGTATCCGCAATCCAAATATATTCAGCGTCAAAGTCAGCGCCTAATTGCTGCGGATTTATATCGTATGGACATAAGCAGCAGAGGCAGGCGCAGCATAACAGCTGCTGAAACGCAGAGTCAACTGCACCCTGTCTTGCATTTTTATGCGGCATAGGATTTATCCAATTTCGTATGAGAGGAACGTTCCTAGGAACATGTTTCGCGTTGTTCAGTACTGCCTTTAGTGTTATTGAAGGTGTATAGAGCTTGCAGAGCACTAAAGGTATTGTTCCCCAATTTGACAGAGACTTTGGCTGCATGAATATTTGCCAGGTTGGTCTTAGAGGTGGAGAACCATCGGTAGTTCACCACTGCGTTAGTCTGCGACTGAGGTTGCTGTCGTAACCAGGGCCATAATAAGAAACCCTAATCTGGCATTTTAAAGAAGCAAATGCTACCCTTTGCGCAGCTAATGCCAGTCAAGCGAACCAATGCATTTATGTACATATGTACATACATATGTATGAATTGTATGTACAAAACACAAATAACTGCAGACGACTTGAACCGGCGATCGAAAATTTTCGAGAATAAAGGGAACATATGTGAAAATCTAACGTCAAGTTCCGTTCGACATAACGCTTGGCATCGACCTTTAGTCGATTGCCAACTTGTGCGTCAGAGAATTTGGAATTTGCTTTTTGTTATTGCTATTGTTCGATTCGTTATTTTTTTGTTCGTCTTTTTTGCCCCTTTATTTGTACAAGTTTTTATTTTTATTTTTTTTTTCTTTCCGGTTCAAGTGATAAAATGCGTGACGTAAAGGCAAAGTACGGATAAATGTACATTACTCGCTTAAGGGAACTCACATAATTCGCGGAGGCTGTGATATATTGAATAACTACACACAGACGCACATGCACACACATGTGTGTCGGTTTACAACGCAAGGGCCCCCGAGGGGGGCTCAGTAATCGACGCTGCGAATATCATTTGATAACATAACACAGCTATTTCTGCACTGTTGGGTTGCCAAAGCCAATTACTTCAAGTTATTTTTGTGGAAACCTCCTCACCAAATTTGCAATTATGGTTTTTGTTTTTTTTGTTTTTTATTTTCGCAATTTATGCGTAACGAAACGCTTTACTCCCCTGCTTGGCGCTCGCTTAGTTTAAGATGGGGAGAAACCTATTGGGTTTACATAAGACTTTGTTCTGTTCCCAACGGGAAGTGTACGGACGACCAGCTAATGGATGCTCTAAACCATTCAGTGTGGTAGACGCTCTGTGCGCTCTATGTACGAAAGGAAATTAATAAGTTTTAAGCATTTTTACTTCGCCGTAATTTTGTCCAATGACAGATTGACAAAGTACGGAAGACGCCAAGCTATCAATAATTTGAACGTATGAAGATGTGGTGTCAGTGGTGCGCTCCTATTAGCTATGCATGGCTTTGAAAGCTCAACTGGGGCGAAGCAGTAGCCAAGGATCTGCAAGAAGCATTGAAAAACTATGCATCAGTGCTCAATTCAGTTTTTTCGTCTAATGCGAGTTTCATGTCATAGTATGCCGTTATATATTTATGTCGTTTTATATTTTTAGATTAAGTTTGGCTAGGCGTTGCATAGGTTCGATTCTGCTTTGACTTTAGCGACATTTAAAGCGCAGCTGACGCAACCCAGCATACTGAGCGATAAGTTACACGCAACTTACTGAATGTTTAGATAAATCAAATGCCCCTAATTATAAGCAATCAAAGATGTTATGGCAGCACTTGAAGTATTACAAAACTATTGGAAAACCGGGCCAAGTATGTTACACCGCAAATTTGCAAATACAAGTGCTGAATTAATACATAATGGACTTTTAGAATATTTACTATAAAATGCAATACACATATACTTATGTGCATACATTATTTATTATACTACATATGTATGCATGTCTGTACTAGGCAATTAATATGCAAATGTTACAGCAGCCGACATGTATCGCACACATGCCGTGCAAAAAGGCGGAAATGTTTAATTATCAATGCGCTACTACTGCTCGGTAACATTTTGCTGATGCCAAGCAGCATCTCTCAGCGTACCTGGCACACTTGTCAACAGCGAAAAATATGCCAGCAGTGAACCGCGCGGAGCTTATACTCATACCTATGTACGCACATACATTTGTAGGTATCTATGTATGTATGTAAGTATGACATATGTAAATATTCTATTGATATTCGTTATGTATTTAATACATTCTTGTTATTATTAGTATTATACTTGCCGTTGACGTTGCTGTTGTTGTCGTGGTGGTGGCTGTTGTATATGTTTTTGAGTTGATATCTAAACAACTGTGCCATACACACAATTGGCGGGCGTTTACTTTTAAATGAGATCATACACATGAATAAACACTTATTTGCGAACGGCGGCGCCGATGCGATACGCACATACACATACACTCTCAAACAATTGAGTGAAGTTGAGGATCGCTGTAACGATGCGATAGAGTTGATGCGTAACTGGCTAACTACTGTAGGTCCGGAGCTGGCTGCGGAAAGAAACAGAAGTGGTACCAATAAGCAGCCCTAAGAAAATAGAAACTGCTGCAGCAGCAAGGCGACTAAGACGATCACAAGCAAGAGCTCATAGCTTGGGAGATGGCAAGGCAGACGGGACTCGTCGGTGAAGGGGAGATGGACACATCGCCTTACACCAAACACCGCAGTCTGACATGGAAGGAAGCATGGCTGCGTGGGTGGCGGATGCTTCAGGAGCTACCTACACAGGTTTGGGCACGACTCTGGAACGGAATGTGCTTGGTCCCAAAACGCTGCCGTGGAGGACGCTGAGCGTTTTATGTTTAGATGTCCAAAATTCAGGCGAGAAAGACAGTTCAGCTGGCAATCTAGTGGCAAAGATGATTAAAAGGCCGGAACACTTCGCAGCGACAGTGTCTGCAGAGCTGAGGAGAGCTGAGCGCGCCAAAAGAGTAGCTCAACCATCATGGTTAAGGTGATGACCACTAGCCCCATAAGCCCTGCGAAGCAATGCTTAGCGGCGGTATCGCAGGGTATGTGGTGCCAAGTGGACACTTCTTTTCCTTAAATTTCTATTCTATTGGCATTTGTTCTATTTTCTTTTCTAACTGCTATTGTTAATTTCCTGTTGTTTAAACTAGTCTACTGCTGAAATAAAAAAACAAAAACACACACACAAATAGCAAGAAGCAGCCGTTGCCAATATTACTACACATACTGTGTGTCGATGCATGATGCATGTACGAATTGCTACGCTTTACTACGCCGCTACAACCGATTGACGCAATGACGTTCGGTCGCATGGGCGCATCGTTAGTAACTGAGTTGGGCCGCTGGGTCGATCGAACGATTGCTTCGTATATTACGACAGAATACTAATAATAAAAGCAAGCGCAGCCAGCACAACAACAACAACAACAGCAGTGATCGTGCAAAAGCGCGCGCAATAAATTGAATGTTTTGTATCGCATAATCGTCACAATAAAAGCCACGTGCAACGCTAATCACACCCCACAAAATGCCCCGGTACCGCCATACACACAAACACACAACTACTGCCGGGCAGCGTCATTCATGCTGACGTCGTGACCGCTTTAGCGTACCCATGGCAACTACATAAACATGCGACTAAAAAAAAACGAAAATAAAAATAAATTAAAATAAAATAAAAAGCCCGACTGGTAAACAGCGCCAAGCAAAGCGAACAAAAAACTAGAAAGCCAGTGGCTATAGGCGCACCCGACAACAGAATACCCTATACCCAATCCAAGATTCCATATATATATACATATATTTTTATGCTTTAATATTTTGTACTACTTATGTAAAGGTATTGGTAGAAAAAAAAAATTATTTTTTTATATAAGTAATTTTTTGGACGATCTTTCCTACGGCAGTTATATGCTATAGTAGCCCGATATTTACCATATCCCGATATATGATTAGATATTACTTAAAATTATCAAATCCATACTTTGGTAACGATTTCTTAATAAAAAAATAAGCTTTCTCAGTAAATGATGATTTTCGTCCGTTCGTTCCTATGGCATCTATAAGTTCTAGGTTGAATATCGAAAAAAAAAAATAAACTCGTTATGCCTATGGATTAGGAGAGTCTTGGTGCCAAATTTGTTGGTTGTAGGCCTAACCGTTTCCGAGATCCGTTTGTTCATACAGACAGACGGTCATGGCTAGATCGACTCGCCTTTCGATGCTGATCAAGAATATATGTACATTGTGCCTGTTACATACATTTGCACAACTGTAATATACCCTTTACCATATTTTTGTTCAGGGTATAAAAATAAGAAAACATACCCAACGCGAAGCGAAACGTTGTGGAAACGCTACAAATACGGGGCGCGAGCGTGAAATTGTATAGAGACACTGCGTTGCGCCAGGGCTGCCGTATATGCACAAACTGCAGGCAACAGCGCATGCCAGCCCACGTGTGAGCTGCACTGCAGGCACTTAGCCTCCATGCTGGTGCTGGCCACTAGTTTAGCGGTGTGGGTCAAGTCGGCTACGTGCGCGTCGCATGCCGAGGGCACAGCGCACGCAAAAGCGCAACAGATGGCAACGCTGTGCTACATTTTTGCGCGCCAATATCAGCGCAGCCAGCGTCGCAGTAAAGCGTTTCATTGCGATTTCGCGGCGTCGTTCGGCTTTACATTTGCAAAGCAAA
Organism: Stegana nigrithorax; assembly: GCA_037044495.1. Lineage (NCBI taxonomy): Eukaryota > Metazoa > Arthropoda > Insecta > Diptera > Drosophilidae > Stegana > Stegana nigrithorax. The sequence continues at coordinate 63,543 of JBAMBQ010002536.1, forward strand.
TTTTTAGCTGGCAAGTTCTCAAGTCGTAAAACACACAACAGCCCGCCACCCCACAGCTTCGCCGTGCAGCGCAGCGTTGTAGCAGTGTGCAAGAAAGTAAAGCAGGAAAGCTTCGAGGCAATGAGCATGCGAGTGCGCCAAAAGCGGAGCAATCAGAATGCAGCCGAAGTTTATTACGTAAAAATGGAAATAGAAACGAAAGCAAATGGGATGCAGGAGAAATACAATAAAAACGAATGAACAAAATAAAAATAAGACTAACACAAGTGATAGCAGTATAACCTCGGAAATGTTCATCGCATTTTAGATAACAATGTGCATATTAACACTATCAAGTTAGTCAGGCACTAACTTTTTCCAGAGTGATTACCTTTTCCGAGGTTTTCATTTCTAAATGTTGGCAAAAGTTGATTCCTAGATAAATTTAACCACCCCTGGGGCTTTCCGATTAACTTTTCCGAGGTTATACTGTACACACCTAACCAATAAACAAGAAAACAAAACAATAAAAGAAAAAATAAATAAATATGGTAAATAAACTTTAATAGTTGCAAAGTTATGCGCGCGCGTTTTAAAAATTAAGTAAAATATTTTTTTTATTTTAATTTTTTAAAACATTTGCGCAGGCAGAATTAAAATTACCGTTGGGGGAAAAGAAGAAAAAACGAGAATACCCGATATGAGATAAAAATGAAATTTTGAAGTTGGTCTCACCGACATTCTTATACCATGCAGGAATCATTTTCCAACTAAATAACGAAGTTACGGGATCGAATACCGATAAGGTTCTAAAACATAATAATGATCCCATGCTGAGCCTAATATGGGCTACATCGAATTTTTCTACCTTTTACAGAGTTTGCACTGGGCTCGGGACAGACTCACTTTACTCCATTAGCGCAACTGTTGACCTGCTATGGTAGATGTCGGCTGTTGGGCCCTAGAGTGGTATATATGTAGAACCGATGCATTTAAATGCCAATAAGCCGTTGATATTATTCATAAAACAAAAAAAAAAAACGTTTATAAAAAATTACAACAACCTGTATACCTACATTAATAACAACAAAGAGTAAAGCAAAACAACAACAACAAAAACCATTACAACATGAGTTTTACGTGCAGCCACGACAGACGCAGTCGCAGACTCAGTCGGAGTCGCAGCCGTCCCAGCAGAAAATCACATAAAAAATTCATTCATAAAAATAATTATTTAAAGCAAAACGTGCGCACTTAATTGACAGTTAGGTATCCATGCGTGGAAGCATACAACCACATGCCCGCCCCTCCAACCATCTGCCCATTCGTCTATCCGCTTGTCCGTCCGTCTGCATGTCCGTACATCCGACCATATGTATCTTGTTTAGAACCAAAGGCGATTGAATCTGTGTTGCGCGCACATGGCTGGTGTGTGTGTGCCATAGTGTGTGTGTGCGAGTTTATTATTGTTAAATGCATTTGTTTTTGTTGTTGTTATTGTTATTAATGTCGTTGCTGCTGTCGGTATTGCTTTTGCGCTGACATACATTAACACGTGTATTATACATATATAAATATGTGTATATGTGTGTGTGTGTGTGTGTGTGTGTGTGTATGTGTGTCTGTGTGTGTGTGTGTGTGTGTGTGTAGATACAATAAATATCTATTCGCTTGCAGTTCGACTGCTGTGCTATAGTTTGTTGTTGTTGTTGTTGTTGTTATATCATGTTTAATTGATTTTGTCTAATCGTTATACAGCGTGCATATGTGAGTGCTCGGCACGATTACATTGCCCTACATGCAAGACACACACAATGCAAACACAAACTCAGTGCGTATGTGTAATATTTTTGCAACTGCATAGAAATGGCGCCAAAAAATATATGGCCACACATGTATCGAAGTGTGAGTGTCTGTTTGCCATACAATAATAATAAAATAAAAGAGCGCCATTCATGCTTTCAGTTGATTTGGCAAGTATGCATGCATGCCTGTGTGTTTGTGTGTGTGTATATGCTTGACATCAAGCAGAAACATTTAAGTCATTTACTTTTTCGCTGCGCTTTTTTTTCTCTTTTTTTCTTCATTCGTTTATTTTTGTTCCTTTTTGTACTTGTACGCTTTCGTTTGCTCCGTTTTAAGTGATTTTTCACGCCTCTTAATTATTGTTTATTATTTAAATAGTTTCATGTCTGTGCTTGTCGTTGTTGTTGTTGTAGCGCGCTTGTTGCTAGGCAGCCGCCAACTAAAAGCGAAACAAAATATAAAAACAAAACGAAATGTGGAGTCGACAGGCAACACAAACGGCAGCAGGCAGCAGGCAGCGTCAGCCAGCAGCAGCAGCAGCAGCAGCAGAAAAGTCGCTAATAATTTGCATGTGATAAGCACAAAAGTCGCTTTGAACGCCGTCGCTTAGCATAAGCGCGCAAGATACGCGCAGCAGATAATAGAATGAGGAATGGAATGGTTAGATGGAGGGCTGGATGGCCGGATGGCCGGATGGCTGGATGGATGAATCGATCACCTTTGGCTTGCCTAGTGTGCGCAAATGCCTGCATATGCGTACTAAAGTGTGCACGTAGCCAGCAGACGTTGACGTCGACGTCGACGTGGTGGCCGCCGCCAGTGCAATAAACGTACGAACGTGAGCCATTTCCGGTTTCTGCGACTGAAATAGATACGAGACACCGGCAACGTATGCGTACTAAACCTTACGTTGACGCAAGCTTAAGCCAACAAATAGCAAATAGCAAAAAGCAAAAAGCAAAGAAAAAAAGAAAAAAAGAAAAAAAGAAAAAAAGAAAAAAAGCAAAAAAGGAAAAAAAGAAACCGAAACAAATGAAGCAAAAATTAATGAAATGGCATAAGCTACGCTTCGCTTATGGCAATGCAGAGGCGACCTTGCGTTGCTGACTTGCGGTTCGTGCTGACGTTATGCGTCGGGTACAAGGAAAATGCGCATATCTGGCAGATACACAAATGCAGACGTGGGCATATTTTAAGTTGTTGTTGTTGCTGCTGTTGTTATTGTTGGCTTCGACACAAATTAAGTCATAAAAGTTTCGCTCTTCGCTGCAAGTTCTGCTGAAGTTCTTGTCAAAATTTTTAATTTGACATTTATGTATTCTTTATTATTATTTATTACAATTTTGGCTTTTGATAAACATTACGATTGCCAGGCAAGCAAACAGAAGGCCGGCCAGACAGACAGACAGACAGACAGGCAGCCAGACACGGGGACAGACATACGCACAATGTGCCACAAGAACAACGTTGTCTTGGGTTGGTTTTCTGTGTGCCAGCAGCAGCAAACATCGGCCGACCGACTGAACACTTTAGCTTTCATAATTTATTTATTTTGCCTCATTCAAACGCATTTTGGTCGGCCGTTCCTCGTTTCCCGGTCGTGCGTCTGAGAGTGTACACTCCCTTAGCTTGTTTCAATGTTTGGGCAACATTTGCTTGCTCTTCTAGTTGTTATCTTCTATCGTTGTTGTTGTTGTTCTTATTACTGTTTATCTCTTTCAATTAGGAAGTTCATGATCTTGAAAATATTGCACGTTGGCACTTTTGCTGTTTGCCATGGGACTTTATTAGCCGCTCGTCCCCCAATTCGTCCTACAGGCGAGCGCCAACCCAAAATGGCTCCCATGATGTCAATGACATTGCTAATGTCGACGTCGCTTTGTTCCTTCATCTCTTGTGCTTTCTCTGGCGTCCGGCACTGAATTGTCGCTTCTTACTAAACACAACTAAGAAAAAAGTGAGCCACATAAAGAAACACTATCTTCATAACCACAAAGCTGATCCTCAGAGGTTGATTAGGCCGGAGGTGCAAACTTTCTAGCCAACCCTGTATATATGTATGCCATTAAAAACAAAGAAGAATTAGCAACCTTGTATGCTGCATGCATGAACGGGAGTTCCGCAATAAAACCTTGAAATGTTTCCGCACTTATGCTAGGAATCCACTATGAGCTAATGGGAAAATACAAAAAACCTATCAAAAGAACAAAACCATAAAAAAGTTAACTTATCTTGAAATGCTTTGCTACTTTGGTACATGTGCCTCATGTTTAAACAGGATGGGGATGGCGACTTTTGCCTAACTTACGCCTAACGTAATCTTTCATTATGCTTAAGTGGAATCGACAAAATACACAGAATCAAAATAGAAAACAAAAAGCGCAATAGGAAGCAGACCAGCTACAGCACTTTGGGAACACGCGTCCTAAACTAAGCCAATTGCATAATCAGCAAGAGCAACAAAAACTTTAGCAAGTTTCAAGAACAGCAGCGAATTTTTGATAATATTGTATATACGAGTATAAATAAACAATATTTCATTTGATTGTTTTATTGTTGTTGTTGTTTTATATTATCGTACAATTTGTTATTTATTTTTTTTTTTCGTTTTTGCAGTGGATTTTACTCATTTATTATTTTTTTTTTTGCGTTCAATATCTTTTCCGTTATTTTTTATTGTGCTGCTTTTTTAAATTTAAGACTTCCGCTCATCGGAATCCAAAAATTGTCGAGTGCGATTTTCGGCTTCAATTTACGACGACATAAGCTTAATGGAATTCTCAACGTGTCTGTTGGCTGGCCAAGGCGCAAGTTGGCGCAAGTTCCCACAAGGCCCCCTTGCGCTTGGCGAGTATGCGAACGTGTGCTTCGCCATCTTGGTTTCTGCTTATCACTTCACACGCTGCAGCAGCGCAGCGCACAAGCGAAGCAACCACACGCGCCAACGTCGGTTTGGGTTTGCCTGTGCCTAGGCCACGCTTATAATTTGGCAAACTTAACTGAACATGACACTTTTTTCTAGTAATTCATGTTATGCGCGTGCAGAGCAGGCAAAAATATAGATAAACCCTGATTAGTACGAATCAGAGACCGCACTAAGTGGGAAACTAAGTTATTCATGCTAATAAAGTGGGAAAACCGAAATTCTTAGATGTATTGCAGTGTTCTATTTTTTACTGGATTAAACGAATCCATTTGGGATTCGGGGCATCTCTGTACATGTTAAGTTGTCCTCCAATGCTGTCGAGATCATAAGCTACACTTTTCTTTTAATGGGCACATTCACCAAAATTTAACAGACTGCATAATATGCAGATGCAGGGACACGGAAACATAAGCGTAATTCAACCGACTCCAGCCACCCACGACAGTAACTGCCAACGTTGACTGGCATGCGAGTGTGTGTGTGTATGTGCAGACCTGCCAAGAAACCCACTTGCGACTACCTCCGTATCAGCACCCATCCTGCAGCTGTAGCACCCGTACGTCTTGTAACACTTACACGGCTCTTTCTATGGCGACTATTGAGGGACGGAGCTGCTGCTGGGACGCGGGCTGAATGTTGGTGTTGGGCTAAGATCATTAAAAAGTTTTTGTGCTGCACACACCAGAAGAGTGACGACGACGCTGCCATTGCCAGCCAGACGGGCGACAACTTCCTCCAGAGGCGTTGGCCAATGGCATTTTGTACTTTTGCTGTATTCGGCAGTCCACTGCATGCATGTTTGGGCACATCATTATTTAACAGTAAAAATTCAAATTTTTTTTTATGCATTACCAAATATTGTCAGAACACATTTCGTCTTATGGTTTGGACAAAGAGTTCGTAGTTGGTGTAGAAGTTGCGATACGCGCATGACTCTGACTTGAGTTATATGCTTAATTGCGATAATTAATGAAAACAAAAAACCAAAAAAAGAATAAATATGAAAAATTATACGTGCACAGAAATAAATATTCGTGAACATTTTTGGCGCCACTTTTCGTTTGACCGGCAATTTGTGTGTTGTGCCAAAGAGTTTTCGTAGTATGAGTACAAAATGCTGAACTTTTCCTTAGAGCGCTTTATCGATTCGCCGGCGTGGCAATGTGTCTGTGTCTGCGGTTGCTGACGTTGAACGTACTTGGGGCTGTGGCGCATTTGTCACGTGTTGTATCAACCATTTGCCTGTGTACTCGGGCCACAACAGCGAATCTACAAAAAGAAAAGAAAAAAAAAACCAAGAATAAATGAAAACGTATAAGAGAAAATGTGAAACGAATAAAGTTCAATTAGTTAAGGAACTTTTGCCAAAGACCAAACGCAGGCCGCGCTCTCACCTTGCATATGGCAAAAGTTTTCGTTTTTCTTTTTGGCACATGTTGTTTGGTTTTTGTTTTGTAATTTTTATTATTATTATTATAACGTCGACGTCGTTGTCGATGCCGACGCTGATGTCTACTGCAATGTGAGTCAGCAACAAAAAAGCATACACACAAGCACGAGTAAGCTGCTGCACGGGCGTAGTTACTACGTTACTCACTAAAAATATCATTATCATAGGCATCATCATCATCATCAACATCATCGTCATCACACCCGCCCCAACGTTATCATCTACGTTAGCAAATAAATAAAAAAAACACCCCCAAACGCTGTGCACTGCCCTTTCCCAAGCAAAGTCTGCTAAATCCCAGCACCAGATATCAGCCGAGAGTGTTGCCAACTTTTGCAAATATATACCAACATCATTTTCACTAACATTTGTGAATTATAAAATTTTTAAACAAAAAGCTAAAGAAAAAGCTAAAATAAGCGCTGCCCACTGTCCGACGTTTTCGAATTTTCCCTCCGAGCAGTTTTAAATGAATAGTAAAATCGACCAGAAAAAAGTTGATCGCCGGTGGCGCTGTTAACGTAAAAGCTTACGCTCTGCGTCTCACACACACACCAACACACTCAGTGCGTGCTCTCGCATGCCGGTTTTCACGATTGGCGCCAAAAAAAAAATAACTTTCACTCAGCAGATAAACTTAAAAGCTGTTTTGTCACACTCTCGCGTAGCTGCGCTCAAAGAGTCTAACAATAAGCAAAAGCAAAACACTCGTTGACGCTCTTTGAGCACAAATGGTTTTGCACTCATTGTGTTTGCAATTGAGCGAATGCTTTTGCACGCTGGCAAAGACAGAAACCGCAGAGAGAGTCATCAAGTAACATAACCAAAGAGCAAAAGAGGTTGTAAACAAAGTTCGTAGAGTTTTCATATTTTCTTGTACTTCACAACGATTTGTTTGCTGTTTGGAAAAGCGTATATACACCCAACTGTGTGTATGAGTATGAAGCAAAGAAAGGAGAAGGTGACTTCAGGAGATACGCCAAAGCCGAGAGTCAAGAAGGATCCCATCCAAAAAAGGATATGATCTGCGTTTGGTGGACGGAAAGGCGTGGTGCACTGGGAAATGCTCGAAAGAACCGCCACCGTCAACAAGGACCTCTACATCGCGCAGCTGCACCGCGTGAATGAGGCTATTCGACTGAAAAGACCCCATCGAGAAGGTCAAACTTTCACAACTCCAGGCCCCATGTTGCACAAATTGTCAAAGCCGCACTCCAAGAGCTCGAATGGAAATTTCTGCAACACCTGCCGTACTCTCTAGACCAAAAAATTAAAAAAAAACCCAATAGGAAGCAAGTTGGATGAGATTTTTGACCTGCCGTTGTGGATCGGATATGCAACTGTTGACTATTCTCAATAATATGTGCCAGGCAAATGCATTTTGCACTCAAACTCAAAACAAGTACCACATTTTTGCGCCAAACCTTGTTCTAGCAAATTTTTAAATTTTCATGTGGTTTCTGCAAGGCAAATTGGAACTTCGTAAGTGCAATATTCGAAATTGGTGGTTTTTATATTGATCCAGCGGGTAAAAGCTAGAATTGCAACACTATGTGTTGCAGTCTTCGGCAACATTGTTGCGCAACATGTTGCTTGTACTTGCCAGTGGCTTCAATTAATTTAATTTATTATAATTATAAAATATACTGAATATCTGAATATGCAATCTTAAATTTATTATTTATTTACTAATTGGGGGAAACTGTGATGATAACGTGATTTCTACACTTTACTTTTATTTACTGATCCCTTTGGGTTATTATTATATAGAAATTAAAAGCATTAATAGTGTTTTGTTGAACTTCCAATACGAGTATAATCCAAAGCAAACGGCGAAATGAAATTTTAATTCGCACAAAGTGTTAAACACAAACAGTTGTTACATGCTTATAATAAGCTGTCCAATGTTGTCACCATGCAATATTTACGTTTGTTTTTGCCTGATTGTTTTTTATGTGACGCGTTTTGCAATTGGCTAAAAATAATGAATGCATCATATTTACATCGTGATAATGTGTCCTAGTCGCCGTTGCCGCCGGTCGCCGGTTGCGTTTGCGCGCCGCCTTCGAAGCAGTCGCCTGCTTCTGACGTTGACTTTGTTGATGATTATACTCTTTTACCCGTATTGTGTATGAGTCTGAGTGTTAAACTGGGCCGGCCGCTGCTAAGCGTATTGGGGTTGTTGTCTTATTCAGTTATTGTTGTTTAGTTGGCTTCGACGCTCGGCAACTTTTTTGTCGTCGACTGTTGTTGTTGTTATTGCTACTGCTATGATGCGCGAAAATTGTTAGAACTGTGACAATCAGGCAGCCAACATTTATTTGAAAATGAAACTCCACCACAGATACGTGTCGCCAAAAATAAATTCATTTACTTTCTTTTCGTTTTTGAAGCGTTGGGATACTAAAAGACACAGTGCTGTCATTATATCAAACAGATTTTGCTGGTTGAAGGGACACCGGTAAAATGTACAGTGCGCAAATTCATTTGAGCATAACAAAGCAGGTTCTTACGTTGTTTAGTACTGCATTTGGTGGCATTGTTTGAGAGTAAAGTTTGCACAGCACGAAACTATTGGTTCTCACTCTCACACAGCGCGTGGTTAGTGCTTCTCTCTTCTGACATATACACATATATGTTTGAAAGTACAACATATAGAACGAAATACAAATGATTAAAAAATTGAATTGAAGATCTGACGTATTGAACTTTGCACTTAATAAGCTATGTTTAGTACTTATGCTGCTGCATAATAAAATTATTTGCTCTTGTAGGTTTTTTTATGAAAATGCCTTCTTTTAAGGTTTTTTTTTAAATATTGATAAACAAGCGGCAGACGCAGCTTTTCATTTGTGTTGTGTACTTGTACTCACTTTCACAGCTGTTTTGACAGCTTTGTTTTGTTGATCAGCCGGTCTTGTTTTGATTAATAAATGTCAGGTGTGCAATTAAAATGTCAGCAAATACTTTAAATTTGCTTATAAAGCATCGCTATAGCTTTATCGCGGGTCCATGTGCGGCCGGCGGAAGCTTTTTCAGCAAGCTACCAAGTTTTCTAGTAGCGCAGCTCTTTTCAATCTGTCTCCTTTTCACTTCAAGCTGCCGTCGTACTTTGGTAAATGGCAAATGAGCATTCATTTCAAAAATCACGTTATAATGATCATTTCAGATTACGCGCTTCTGGGCCTGCTGCCTTTTATTGTACTTTGATTATTGTTTGCAATGTGCTCAATTGGCGTTTCTTTCTAAAAGCACTTGCGCCTGCTGAACAAACATTGCCTGCACTGGTACTAACTGCTTCTTATGCTATCCCAAAATACCAAGAACACGAATCACGTTCACTAAATTCCAAAAGCTGCAAGACGAAGCTATATAAAACAGCAACAAAAAGAATGGCAACAAACACGAGACTTGTCTATCTCGGCGTGAAGTGTGCAGCCGGTGATTGTTGCTTTAGTAGCTGGTCTTGAAAGCTATGTCTGGCACACTGCAGGCAGCCAAGAAGCCCGGCCAGGCAGGCGCATCAACAACAACAGCAGCATCACCAGCAGAGTGTATTTTGAAAAAACAAACTCCGCTGGCATAGAAGTCATGGCACAGTCACACGTAAGCAAACGCATGCGGGTGTGCGCAAAGGAAGGAGAGTCTCTATGCAATTTGCATTGTCGTTAATGTTGTTGTTGCTATTGTTACCCGCTATTTGTGAATGGTTCGCATAGATAGCCGACCGCAGCAGTATTGTTTTCGTTATTGTTATTGTTGTTATTACTGCTGCTGCTGTTGCTGCAGCTGTTGTTGTTGTTGTTGTTGTTGTTGGTTTTATGTAGCACAATTGCGAGTTGGCAACAATTTTTCGCCCACTTTTTTTCGCTTTTTATTCTCTTACATGTGCGAATGTATGTGCTATTGTTGACGTTGTTGTTATTGTTGTTGCTTTGTATGCTCAATCAACTGTTGGCCGCATACACAAATTAACCACGGCTGCATGGTGAATTGTCATTAGTCGTTGTTTGTTGTTGCTTTTCGGTTTTTTTCATTTCATTTGTTTTTGTGTTTTTTTATGTTTCCGACTTAATTTCGATTACGAGTCTTACATGAAACTCACTTTCAATGGAGCACGAGGTCAGTAAGCATCGTTTCTATTGGTTACAATTATCTTGTTTTTATTGTTGTTGTTATTATTATTATTTGTATTCGCCTGTGTTGCAGTTCTTGCTGTTTCTGTTTTGGTTGTCATGAGTGTGTGTGGCTCTCAGTGTTGCGAGTTCTTGACTTAGCAATTAATTGGCCTGTGCAAGAGTTTTGCCTGCTCCTTCATGCAACTCATTCCAATGCAAATGTAACATTTAATAAACTATCGACTAGGTTTAGTCTAGTTTATACGCTTCGCAGAACGGCTCACGTGGTCTGTTTCTATTTGCCAATTTTCGCAGATCAGTAATTAATTTTGAAATCATTCAATTCGCTTTTTACTTCATCAAGCGAACAATATAATAAGTCAAATAAGAAACTCGTTAAATAAATTACTCAACAATTTTAACAGTTACCTTTGCACACATCAATCAATGCTCCAATCAAACAAATTAACATTTCAACAATCAATCATCGGTATATTATAAATCATGTTTCAATTATTAGTAAATCTAACAATCATTCTATTTGTTAATCCGAAATTTATTTTATTTATATGTACAAACGGAAACTCCTCATAACCGGACGGACCTCATAACCGGACAAATTTCGCAAGCTTTTTATAATTTTTCCCATACAACATAAATTCCCACAACAGGAGAGTTTCCATCATCGGACAAAAACATCGTGACCCTCGGTGTCTGGCTATAAAAGATTTTGCTGTACATATATGCTTTATATTTATCAGTCAATTGTTCAAGTTTATTAAATTTATCAATAAATACAATATTCTATTGTAACGATACATGTATCCAACAATCTGATGATTATTGCAGGTTTGTTGAAACTTTACTCGAGCCTTAGCATAAAACCAGACATACCCCTTCGTTGCCTTTTATACACATGCACAGAATATAAAATCCACACACCCACATTTGCAGTTTGTAAACTCACCTTCTTTATGGCACTTCTTTATTTGACTTGAGCGCACTTTGGCTTGTCTGCATATGACTGACACACATGTGAACACTCGACGAGGGCAATATTATTTTACAACAACATCGATTCATCTGCAACTGGCCGCAGGCTTACATGTAATAGTGTAACTTAAGCTCTTACGCTACAACAAATCAAAAATACAAAAATATAAATATATATAAAAAAAGAAAGAGACCACCAGTAAACTGGTGGCTAGAAGTCACTACACTGAATCGTAACATAGTTTATGTGTAAATTTAAATGTAATAAAGGGCATATTTATTTTAATGTTTTTTAATTTTTATATTTAATTTCATCGTGTGCTTCGTATGCACAAATCGAAAATTACCCAATCGAATCTTTTGTCATTTTAATAAAGCGTTCATTGTCAAAAAAAAAAAGAAAAAGAAAATTAATAATTCAAGAAAATAACATATATAAAATCAGTTGCCATCACAAAATAGAAAAAAACTTATGTGTCGTTGTTACTCGCTGTTAGTCACTGTTAGTCGCTGTTGATCACTGTTGGGCCGCTGTTAATTAACAGAAATTCGTTATCGAGGGCTAAAGCATAAATTATGTCGACAAGACAAAAAAAAAGTAAAAGAAAGAAAATGAACGAGTCTTCATACACAACTAATGTTGACTTTGTTGACATTTTGACATACTTTCCGGCACGCTACGCCGTAGCCACGCCCACATCACAGCACAGCGCACTCACGCGAACTACCGCATACTGTTTTTATTAATTTAATTGATTTTTGTTTTTAATGATTTTTATCAATGAAATCGCATGCAATTTTATACTCATTCAACAATTTTTTCATTTGTATGTTTTATTTATTTTGTACTCTGTTTTTTTTTCTTTCGTTTTTTTCGTCTTTTCGGTTTTGCGCAATTACAATAATTTGTCGTCAGTGCATTTTTTGTTTTTTCATTATGAAGTACGTTTGTTTAAATGCATGAACGTGTGTGTGTATGCATGTATATATATATTGATTGGCATGCATATGTGAATTGAGTGTTGTGCATTATCGTGCGCTGAGGACGCCACACATGGCGAATATCAAAATGGATTAAAACTCTAAATAAAGAATTTGCCCACATATGGCAACAATTAAATTGTTTTCACATAAAATGACAATATTTTGCCGTTAGGTCAACCGCAACGATTTACGATATACATATATGTATAAGCTACTAATTATTCAGTTATGCCACCTCAGACACAGAATCTGGTGCGCCCAGTGCTGAGCTGAGTGTGTGTGCAATTTGGGTAAAAGGCAGACGCGCCAAGTGGGTGGCCCGTCGCAACTGTTGTGACAGACTGCGATAGCCGGCAGACAATGTTACCACAAAGCCCCAACCCCGAACCGCATTCCCCAAATCCCAAGGCCCAGAGGCCACAAGCCAAGCAAACCCATGTGAATTGGCTGCAAAGCGGTTTCGTTTGTGGCACTCGCACACGCCCACACGGGCCGCGCCTCAAAGTGAGACAACTTGCAGACAAACACTCGCACAGACTCACAACTGTGGCACATTACTATATTTTCTGCTGCTGTTGTTGTAGTTGCTGTTGTCGCAAGTCTGCGATACTAAAATCCCGTGGAAACCTAACCGCAAGAAAAATCATACACCGCCAGCGCAGCACGTTGAGAAAACAGTGAATTGTTTTGCTTTTTCCCACTTCATACACAATTTGACAACATTTGCTCTCAGTGAACGAATGTTCGCAAGGCTATCGTCTCGATTTCGGTTCGTCACTTAGCAAAATAAATTAATTGACGATTGTTGTTGCATAAAGGAAATCTCGACACAGTTTGGCTTTGAGTTTTTGGTTTTTCGTTTCTTTTTGTTTTGTATTTTGTTTTTTCGTTTTCGTGTTTGTCTTTTGGTTTTTGTGTTTTTCTTTAAACTCGCAGCCGGTTTGCCAAGCCGACACAGTGACCTAGTTTTGGCTTACTCATGTGCGCCTACGAAAAACTGCATTTATGATTGCCGATAAAAGGATTTTGCATAGATTATTTATTTTACAAGACAAAAATGCGCAAAAGAAAATAATAAATAGGTAAAAAATTAAAAACAAAAATATATAAAAGTTGATAAGCGAAATAAACAGGCAAATGCTTAAGGTGCACACGGCCACGCCCCTTTTGTGTGGTGCGCAAGCGCCGCAACTGTCAATCAAAATTATTTGCTTTTTTCGCGTGTTGCAACATCAACACCAACAACAACAACAACACAGCACAATAACAACTGTGAAATGTCATTTGCGCATAGTTGGCCGCAAACCGGAAAAGCTTGTCGCCGACAATGCGCACAGTCCACAGTGCCTCGGGCACAGTGCACAGTGGCACAGACATCAAAACGAGCCGAAAGTGTTTCTGCGAATGAATGAACGAATGCCTGAATGGCAAAAAGGTATTAATTATGCCATCAGCGCGCGTCTAACACGCTGACATATCCTGTTGGCAAGCCGCATGAGATTTTTCCGCAACAGCTTTTCCATTTTGTAGCGCACACTCTGCCGGAAGCCAACACTTTCGGTTTGCACAATCGTCAGCTCCAGATTTTTCACGATGCTGCATACACGCACGGCGGCTGCTGCTGCTGCTGGTGCGACTTGTGTATACGCGACACAACAACAACAAGAAACAAAAAAAGAAATGATGGAAAAAAACTTAGAGCAACATTGCGGCAGTTGAGAATACATATTTAAAAACGTCAGAAATGCATGGAAAATTCCCAAAATTGCCACAAGATACAAAAATAAAAGTGAAATAGTTTTCTGTGAATACTTTGCTGGTGCGTAACAGTATCTGCATAATACCGTGAGCACACACACCCATACACACGCATGCACAGCCATAGACACCCATATGCGCCATTGCATTCCTGTCCGACTCAAAGCGCAGCGCATAGGCGGACTTCTGGAATTTTCGATCGACGTGCAAACCGTGCATATAGTGGCTGTTGTTGTTGTTGTTGCTGCTGTCAACCAACATCGAATTGTCGTGCAATAAAAAAGTAACTTAATTTATATCGGTCCTATGGCAACATGACACATCTCCATATCACTAAATCTATGCCGCCGTCTTGGGGCCCCGTCCCGACCGCTGACAGCGCCACCACTAGCGGCGTAGGTGCAAGGTGGATGGTGGATGGTGGATGGTGGGATGTGGCAGACGGAGGTGCTGACAAAAACCGCTGAGGATATTCTTTACACAGTGCGCTGCTGGCTGCCGTCTGTGTTTGTTGCGCGATTAGCGTGCGACTGTTGAATGCTTAAAAATAGTTTTCGAAAAATAGACACGCTCGGGCCGCTCACTTGCCCCCTCGCCCCCGTTTCATTCTGGATCTCTGTCCTCATCTGTTTACGTCTTTCGTCGGCATCTTCGTTTTCTTGTCTGTCGCTTGTTTGACTTCTTGGCCCGTCAGCCCGTCAGCCCGCCGTCCCGTCCACCCGTTCGCCTATTTATGCGATAATTAGCCGTGCGTCTGCAATTGTCTGTCTGCCTGTCTCGCTCAGCAGCTCAACAGAACAGACGACGCTCGTCTGCTGGTGTTTGTTCTAATCCTACACAAAAATTATTTAGCTTCCGCATTTTTGTGATCTCTTGTTTTTGTTGTTGGTTTGCTTTTCACTTCTGCTTTTGTTTTTTTCCTCTTGTCTGCTTCTTAACAAGATTTGTAGACAATTTCACTGCTGTGCTGCGCATTAAGTTGCTGCCTCTTGTCTGTCTGTCGGTTGGTCTGCCTCCTCGTCTGTTATAAAACGTTTTCAGCGATTTTCATTTGAATGTTTTTTTTTTTGTTGTTGTCTTCTTGTTCTGGTTTTGTTTTTGTATATTTTTAGCACATACTGTCACCGCCACTTCTGCCATCCAATAATGTTTTGGTGCGTTCTGGAAAAACCTTACAAACTTTGAATTCTTGGTTTCTGATTAAGAAAGGAAAACAATGCCGGAATAATTTTTTATTTAGCTGCGTCGTCTAGTGATATAAGGTGATATAAAAAATAATAATTTTCCAAGGCCAGAAATATCATTTTAAATACTAAAAAAATTAGCCACAATGAAGTGAAAGATGGTATTAAGAATATATTATATATAATATATAGAAAAAGTCTATTCAAGTTAATTTGATGATTGTATAATAACAAACTTTTGCTTATTGGCATTCAGAAATTTTATCACCGGACTTGACTTGATCTGCATGTCCAGTAACCCAAATAGCCCATAAACATGCAATATCTGTGCTCCTGAAGTTATCCAAAGTTATCGAGACGACATACAGTTCCATCCTAAGTAGGTAAATTGCAGTGTTTCGTAATGCTTCCCAAGATGTGAGTGACTGCCAAATGCGGCATATGGGTTTTTATTGAATTTTCTTCGTTGTTTGTTGTTGTTGTTGTTTCATGCCTGCGATGCTCAAACTGATTGTGACTTATAGCAGGCAGTCAATGCAAAGCGTGGCCCGCTGTCAAACGCTTTGTAAAGTTTTAAGAAATTCATCAAGAAATACTTTATGGCAACGCAGGGCATGGCGGTGTGGCGTCTTGGCGGCTTGGCGTGGAATCACAACAAGCTTGTGGCAATAAAACAACAACAACAATATACTAACACTTATGCAGACAACCAGCACCAGACAAGAGCAAGAAATCAGATTGGATTGCTTTGGATTGGATTGGATCGGCAAGAGTTGTATGCGATGCTCAGCGATGCTTTTCATCTTCATCTTCATCGGCAGGCAGGCGGCGAGCAGGCAGGCAGGGAAGCTGGCAGACAAACCGACAGCATGACCGCCGGCGTGCCAACATGCCAGCGAACCTGTAGAACTCCTTTCACTTTACATTCTAATTCCAAGATCCGACATTCTTCTTTTATTTTCGATTTGGATTTTTTTCTTTTCTCTATTTTCATTTTTTTTCTCTCTCTTAACTTATGTTTTTTTATTTTGTCTTATTTATATTTTTACGATAGTTTTTTATGCCCGTCTCATTATGCGAATACGAATACTCGGGAGCTTTGTGTCTTGGCTTGGCTTGGTTTACAATGTTGTGACTTGGCTTGGCTCTTGGCTTCGCATCGCTTTGACTTTGGCTTTGGATTGACTTATCTTCGCTTGTCTCAACTCGTCTCGTGGCTGCGTGCATTGTTTAAGTAATCGCGTCAGTTTATTTTCAAATGCTAATTTTTTGTCTCTTTTTGTTTCTATTTCCTTTCTTTGTTTTTTTTATTTTTTTTTTTTTTTATTTTACATTTGAAGTCAGTTTTGCCGAGCGTCTATGCCGGCTTACGGAACTCTTCACGCGCGCATGTGTATTTTTAATGAAAATCAATTGCAAACCGAACTTGTTTATGTTTCGGTTTTAGTTTCTGTTTTGATTCTTTGTTTTTATTATTGTTCTTTTTATTTTTCTTTCTAATATTTTGTTTCAGTTCAGTTCTTTTAATATGTCATATGTATGTCGGCTTCCGATTTGTGCCACTTGAGCGCAACTTTATCACAAGCACCCGCCAATGGCAGGCACTGACACAAATTAAATATTGACGTCTCCGTGCTGTGCATTATGGAAGTGGCCATGCGGACGTTGGCAGTGGCACGGGCCACCCTTGCAGGAGTAACTAAGCCCGAACCTGCTGCGGTGCCGAGGTGCGAGAATCTACAAAATGGTTTAAGTGCTGCAGCTTTAGATACTCGTCTTTTTTTTATTTTAGTTTTATGTTTTATTTTATTATTTCAGCTTGACAATAAACTAAACTTGTATATACATATGAGCATATATATGTACTTCGTACACAATAAAAACATTGTTTTTTAAAGGTAGCAATAAACGAAAGCGAGAAATACTTTAACGAAAAAATGGAATTTTAAATTGCACGCACGAAACGAAAGTTTCAACTTTGATTCTATATGAGATATGAGCCATAAACTAACATAAACCACAACAATATCAACAGCAACAGAAATCGAACTAACAAATCTAAAGAAAAACAAAACTAAAAAGAAAAAAAAGGAAAAAAACTGGAACAAATTGATAAGACTGTAGACGACTGCACAGCAACAAACGAATGAACGCGCCAACGCGCCCCACACACCGGTGCCCAAGGCCCGCAAAGCCACCAAAAATGCGACCACAAATGCTGACTATAAATGATAATTAATTCTATTCCCCACAGATACTTCGGGCTCGGACATTCTGTATTCAGCGCAGTGCAATCGCACGAATGTAACATTTAATTGTTACTTTTGTTGTTATTGTTATTGTTGTTGTGGATATTGCGGGTGTTGCTGCTGCGTATCTTGCAGATTATGCAACACGAGGCAAAGCTGTCCCATCCGCAAAGTTTCACAATTTCAATGCGTTTCGTGCTATGCATATCAAATATGGTTGCTCAAGCCTAACAATAACCAAAATATTGACTTTTAGCCAAGCCTAGTTTGGCATGGACCAAAACACATGACACTCTGCGTCGGCCACAGGTGAATTTTAAATCTTCTCAGTCAAGTTGTCACAGTTGTTGATGCCACATGCAGTTGGTCTGTGTTACATATTTTCATTATGCGTCACCTCTGCTTGCTTGCCGTTAAGATATGCATTCCTTCAATCATTTCAGGTGCGGTAGCACAGCACAATTCAAATGCAGATTCCCGTAAAACGGAAAGGGAAACTCATCGCAGAGGACCTGCACCTGCAGCGGCCAGAATACGATGTCCTGTAATGCAGCAAGTTACCCGTAAAAATAGGTATGAGCAGATCGCATGGGAAATTATACACATAAAATTCACAAAATTGTAGATCGTGGTTAGATGTTATATATTTTTTTTTTACTTTATTTTTTTTTGTAATTGGTAACAAAATTCCCTTAATCATCTTTTTTTTGTAATGTTTTCTGTTTTTTTTTTTTTTTTTTTTTGTTTACTTTTTTAACATTTTTTTGCACAAATAATAAATTTCATTTCCCACAATGACCCAAAAGCAGCGCGTAGCAACACACAATCGCTTGCCACTTTTGTTTTTTTAAAGGTTTCTGGTTTTTGTTGTTGTTGAACTTTTGCTGGGGGAAACGAGTGCCGCTGCTGGCTGCTGCTCATACGGTAACTAATCGAATAACAATAAAAAATGGGTTCAATACACGATCCTAACAATAACAATAAAAATAATAATAACAACAACATCAAAAACAACACGCAGAGAGTCAAGAGTGGCAGGAATGCCAAATGGAGTGCTTCGGTGGTCATAATCGAAATGAGAGCAAAACGCGCCACACAAAATAATTGAAGTCAAAGCAAACGAACCACGTATGAGCCGCAGCAGCAGCAGCAGCAGCCTCATCATCAGCATCATCATCATCAGCATGAAAATCATCAAGGCTATGCAGGCACCACAAGCGTACATGATACATAATCGTATATGGCCGCTGGCGTGTTATGTGTTTTTTAACTTGTGGTTGTTGTTGTCGTTGCTGTTTGTTCTAGTGTAGCACGTGTATGTTTACGCTTTGAAACGTCGGCTGGGCGCATGCCGCCACTTGAAGCTGAGCTGAGCTGATTTGAGCTGAGCAATCATACAATAACCGTTTCGTATACAGCAATGGGGATAAGCAAATGTTGCGAGGAAACCGAATATCTAAGCCAAATTCTTTGAAAACGCACTAATGAAAGAAGTCAATGATTCGTTTGTCAAGCGATGCTCTACTAGGGTCTAAGGAAGACCACAAATACGCAACTCGGGTCCATCTCGCATGTTAAAGAATACGATTATACTTTCCACTCATTTAGCGTTAGCAAAAAGAAAATAGAAAGAGAGAGAAAGAAAAATAAAATAAGATAGAAACTGCGAAAACTAACCTAGCAAAGACGTTCCTAAAGTATCTACAAACTTCTTAAAGTCACACCGCAGCACAGTATAGTACTTTTCGCTTATAGCGAACTTCAAGGGACCGGGCAAAATGGTTCGTTATAACCGAAGTTCGTTATAATATATATATATATATATATATATATATATATATAATATGACTATATATACCTTGCTATAAGCGTTGTATTATTTCATGTTTCTCTTTTAAAGACTATTGAAAATGGTTCGTTATAAAGCAGGTTCCTTATAAGCGAAAAAAACTGCATATCATTCCAAGACAGTGCCTCACAAAAAACTACGACACGAATATTGACAGTATCTGATGTGTGTTGACACTAGCTACAGACGTGTTAAGATTATTTAGAATTGTTAAAACAATCAAGTGCTCCAACAGTCTATTGGAGCTCACTAAATCTCACAGAATTGCAATGCAGATGCCTGAAGATCAAACTCTTACAAACTCTTTTTAGTTTTCAGTGCTGCAGATTTCTGTAAACTGTTGCTATGGTCAATGCCTTCTTATAATGGACATTAACCTACGTAAACGTGATTGGGCTGCTAAGTATACAATATAGTATGGTGTGTAATTTTCCGAGTTGTGTGATTACTTGGCTATTACATAAGCCACGAATTTTGTCATTCTGCTAAGCTTTCCGTGCAAAAGATCTTCTTCGCAGGCTCTGGCCCAGGCGCAGTCAGTAAATCATGTTATGAACTGCGACATTTGGCGTTAGGCTGGCAAAACTGAAACATATTTATAAACAGTCTGCTTGATCACTTAGTAGACACAACGCAGACAAAAACAAAGAAAAGTAATTGACGAATGCGCAGTAAGCTCGATATAAGTAGCCGAACTAGTTCTCTGCGCAATGAACTTGGAGCGGCGACGTTAATGCGCACTCAATGTCAACAATCGTCAGAACTACGAACAGGGCACAAGTATCGTATCTGAACAATTGCAGCCAATTACTTAAAATAATAAACGTCAAACGCGTCAGCAATAGGCGAAACAGCAAATAAACATTTGCAGGCCTATAAATATAAGCAATAGAAGTAAAAAATCTCTTCGCCTCTTTGTCATTGGCTTTGCCTTAGAGTAAAGATGACAAATCAAGACTTTTAACTAATAGTGAAACCACCAAGTAATAACAGAAACACGATCAAATAACCGAAAATTAAAATAAGCCAAAATCGTGTATTTGACCATTCATTGTATGGCAATAACTGATTTCGGGCGTCATGCTCATTTGCGCAGACAAGCACCAACGGGAGTGGGCGGTCAATTAGACATGGCACGGGCAGGATTGGCAAGTGAGCTGCAGCAGTGACGTGCGGTGCGCACTAGTCGACGATGGCTGGGATAGACAGCAAGCAGCGGCCGACTGCTTTTAGACTCCAAAATCAACGAAAAAATATTATAAAAATTAGCAATGGCAGCGGCACTACAATCAAATACCCACTCACACATATACAACGATACAATATGACAATCGAAAATGTTTATTATGCCACTCAACATCAAAGCGCAGTTTGCGTAGGCGACGACGTCGGCGTAGGCGTCGGCGCCATCGATGGGCTGCGGCTCTTGCCTCTGCGCTAAGCCAAAGTTTCTTCTAAGCTGGCAACGGGCCACTGTGGGATGCGTCACTGTGGAAGTGCGATTTTGCTAAACGGTTTTCATGTGAATTAGTGAGTGAGCTTTCAGATAAGTTTTTTATGTCATTTTACTTAATACAAATAAAAAATAAAGTTTCAATTTCATTGCCAAAACATTTTGTAGGCCGCCTTTGACTTTGTGGCCGAGTTAACTGTAAATTTTCCACATAATTTGCATAAGCGAAAACGTGTTTTTTTTTCTGTTAATTTTGTTAATTTTTTTTGTTGATTTTTTTCTCTATTTTCTGTTCATTTGTTATGATTTTTGTTACTTGGGCGGCTCGGTCACCGCCTTGATCGTCATGTAGAAGAAGGCCGACTGACCGATCACTTTCACCGTTTCGCCCCAGCCTTGCCAATGCGACTCGACAAACATGGCACCGTATTTGGTTAAAAAGGCAACTGAAGCCATGCCGAATAGCAGGAAACTGTCCTCATTAACCGACAGATACAATAACGATGTCACATTGCCCAAAATTGTTAAATGCTTGAGCACTTCCCTAGTCTCGCCATCGCCGTCACGAAACAGACCCAACAGAACGTCCAGCAGCAACGGCACAGCGAACAGGCCATGACCAAGGGCAATGTTGTTGCTGCCCCTGGCCAAGTACAGCTCAATGTTGACCAGCGGCAGGGGCACTATTTCAATGAGTGCACACGAAGCGTCTATCAAACGCGAAGGCTCATCGCCCATAAAGAGGTTCCAGATATCCACCAAGCCATGCACCAAGCCAATAACACAAGCCGTAAAACCATACGGATGCTTCGTCGGCGGGAGCTTATAGAGTCCGTAGCCGCTAGTACCGACCAACACAACGCTGAGCACGCCATTCATTTTGGACGACGTGTCTGACATACTTTCGTGCTTCTCCTTGATATCCTTTACGCTTGGTTTCGGCGGCTTATGCTTTGCAAAATATTCGAGCTATGCGTCGAATGGGATTAGCAATAGGAATTGAAAAGAGAAAACAGAGCTGAAAGAGTCGTGCCAAACTTGTTTTACTAATTTTGAATTTTTTCACAATATTGTTTTTTTTTTAATATTTTTTTTTTTTTGGTATGAAAATTTAGCTGCCGAGAACCAAACGCCTGAACGATATTTCTTTTTATGAATAAATCCGTTTGTCATTTTTCATAAGTTTTAAAGCTCGGCTTGCTCTGTTCGAATTGCTGCCTATGTAACATTAGCTCCACACTTGGCCTCAAAGTGAGCGTTGACCTTTCGCTCAATATAAGTGACTCACGAAACAATCAAGAAATCTTAATTTCTATAAAACAGGTTGTATACTGGTCGCGATATAGCACACGTCATCCAGACCACTGCGCTGAATGCTGTGGAATCTTTAGTTTGTGACCAATTCCCAGTAGCCATGTTATGCAACCCTGAACGTGGTGTATGGTTTTTCTAATCTTTTCCCCAAAGCTCACACAGCAGACTATAATATTTAGCAGGAAAAAATTCGCAATATTTGTATGTTCACAGTAACGAGGTGACACTGTGTAACATGACGTACATTCTTTTCTGAATAGTTTCTTCAAAAAGAAAAACTTATATTTTGTGTATAGTTTATGAATTTTTATTTATTGTCATAAGTATTATTATTATCATTATTGTAGATTTTTTTCTTTCAATATTGTCTTCAGTACAATTTTTAATTTTATTTTTTTTTAAGTATAATAAATTGTATACACATTAAAGAACTTGCAATAAACTTAATTTAAAAAAAAATTATATTTCGAATAATTTTCAATTGCTTTATTTTTGCTAAGATTCAATAAGTTTTAACTGGGTTTTTATTTTTTGTTTATTTAAATTTTTATTTTAGCTTTTGCTTTAACACATTTTCGCAAACACATAGTTGACCATTTCACAGGCTTCTTTTTTGTTGTGTGGATAAGTAGGCATGCAGATGAACATGAACATGGGCATGGGTTAGTACAAGTCCTTTTTGTCTATAGGACACTGTGGGTCGTTTCTTGTATCAACATTAATGCAATTTTGTTTAAAGTAAATATTTCTATATGCACACATATAAATCTGCACATATATAAGTATTCATTTACATATATGTATGTATATAAGATTTATAATAAATATTTTGGAGTTGTTTTTTGTTTTCAATTTAGTTTCAGTTTCCTTTTTTGTTTTGTTCTTTGTTTATATAACATTATTTACTGTACTTGATTTAACACACATAATAAATATATTAAGTCAATAGTTGTTTTTTTTTAGGTTTTTTTTGTTTTGAATTCGATTTTTTTATTTATTTTTTTTTTATAAATTTAACTAAGCTTTTTTTGCTAAATATGTTTATATAAATTTTTTCTTTTTTTTTAACGAAAAAAATATATATAGTATATTGTCATAATTTTCTCATTTGAACGGTTTCGTTTTGTTTTTGCTGCCGCATATAGTTCCTTTCACGCGTTATTGTTGTTGATGGTGTAACAATTATCTGCATGTGTTTTATATAATAATTTAAACATTACTACCCGCCATAGTTAAATAATGAATGCATCAGTTTAGATTCAACTGCTGCTGCAGACAACTCAGTTAACATGCATAGCCACGTTAAAATATTAATTAAATTATTTAAGTATAAAATGCAAAACAACGTAGAATAGAAGTATGTATTCATAAATACATTAAAACAATTACAACAATCAATATATTTATGTAGTATAGTATAAGAATGCATACGTATTTGATTTACATAATTTAATAATTTATATAAATAAACAACATATAAATGTTACGATTTTTAGCCGGTATTTAGTTTTATATATGCTTATATAATATTAAAAAATATTTAAATAATATCACAAATGTTTTATTTTCAATGCCTATTTGTTATTAAAATTTTTTGTTTTTTTTTTTTTTTGAGACAAACACAGACAACCTGCTTGTGCTAAGCGTATGCGCACAAGATGAATATATTGAGAAAAAAAATGATGAAAAATAAAAGCAAAAAAATATTATGAACAATATTAATTGGACACAAAACAATTGCTTTGCAAATGGGCCTAAGCAAGCAATACAAAACTGACTAAGCATTTTCGTAGCCTTGAAAGTGTTCCTTGCGCCATGCCCGAACGTACTTGAGCATGCCGTCTGTAATAGGATATGTACGTATTTCTGTTTTCATAATTTATATTTATTACCCGACGTATATGGAAGTACTCTCACACATGCATACATACGTGCAGATACTCGCATATGCAGCTGCATATACCATATACATACATACGTATACATTTAATAACAGCGTTTAAAATTTCATTACAACTTTTTATTTTTATTTATTATTTTTGAAGTTTTTTATATATGTATATTTTTTGTATATTTTAAATAAAATTATTTATTTTTTTCCATATATGTTACTCTTCTCATTGCAATTTAGCATAATTTCCATGTGCTTTTCTTCAAATCAGCAAATAATTAAAATTATTCTCGTATGCCATTTTTAATGTACATATATATAGAGTATGTATTGTATGTATGCAGATATTTTTTATTTTAATTTCCATTTTTTTTTTGCTTTGGTTTTGGTTTTTTTTTAAATTTGTGTTTGGCATTAGATGAAACCGCGCTGGGTTCGCAATTTTATTTTATTTTTTTTTTGTTTTTGAATTTTTGTATTGGGTTTCTTTTTGGGTTTTGTTTTTTGTTTTGGTTTCCCTTTACTAAATTACGCGTAGGTATGCACTTTGTTCTTTAATTACAAATTATTTTTAGTATAGTAGAGTATTATGCAAATTTTAACAGTCTTTGGGACTAAATACATAAAGTGTCGTGTCGTCTCATTTGACTTTAGACTTATTTGAGGTGTACTGACGATATCCATTGGCTCTTGGCTCAGGTGTATGTCCGAGTATGTGTATGTATGTTCGTGTGTGCGTGATATGTGAGTTTGGCATGTTGTATAATACGGTGGCTGGCTCTTAAGTGTAACATTTTGTGTTTTCAGTTAGATGTATGCGTGTGTCTAGAGAGTGACAGCATATACTAAAGGATATGCTGCACACGGCTTTTTATTGTCGCCAATGTTTTGTATTTACAGTGTGGGACTTTATTGTCATCATTGCAATGCGCTGGAATATTATTCTCACTCCTCCTCCTCGAGCGATTTCTCTGGCAACCCATATTTGGGACAGCATATGCCTTCGGTGCCGTCCATGTTGAAGCAGAATACGCTGCGTTCCAGTTCAGTTGGTTCGTGTGGCACAATGCCATGTACTTCCTTCAGTTCCGCTTCGGGGAACCAAGCCGGATCTGAATCCTCGACTACTTTGATGCCGCATAAGCTACAATGCCCGAACAAATAATCTTCTTTTCATTTTTTTTTTATATGTTGGTTAAATGCTCACCGGAGTACGGCCACAATTGGTATCCACAAAATGGAGGACAGTATGAGAGCAAAGGCAACAACAATGCACCAATGCGGCCATTCCATTTTATCGGTCGTGCCCTTGGCTGCAATCCAGGCCGGATAGCTGCTGCCCTCGGTCAGCAATTGATAGAAAGACGCCAAGAGTATGGTGACCATGGCACAAGGCGAGAGATACTTCCAGCAAAACATCCAGTAGAAATTTGGTCGCGAACCCGTCATCATTTCAATATCATCGGAGAAGCTGCAAAATGAAGAGTTAAGCATACCAAGGCGTTTGTGTCAGCAGTTGTAAATGGCAAGGCTGATGACGTCGCACATTCGCACACTTACCGCCGCACACCGTAAATATAACTTATGGAAAGACACTCGAACAAAGCAATGATGAGTAGCGGAAAGTTTCCGGCGAAGCTATCCATTAGCTGGAATATATAACTGCCGGCGCCGTGGGCAAAACACATGGAGATCAAGCAGCACGATAAACAGAGCGCCTGCAAGTATGCAATAGAAATCAGCAAACATTCTTACGTTTCGGCATATGCCGTCTCATATGTTTACGCACACCCACAATCCATTCCTTGGGTAAGTTGGGAAAAAGTTTCATGTCCACCAGCGACGTGACAACGCCCTCCAATGTGCCGAACTGTGAGTCAATGCCAAGTGTGAAGAGCATCAAGAAGAAGAGCACCGCCCAGATCTGAGCGCCTGGAAACTGATTAATGGCCTCAGTAAAGATGATGAACGCAAGTCCAGTGCCGGATGCGCTCTGCAAATTGAATCTTTATGTAAATGGCATTCACATACTTTCGTGATTTCAAAATACATTAGCCAACTCCTTTTGCAGGTCGCAGACTGGCAAATTATGCGATCGATTGGATGCAATCATGGCAGCACGCTCCTCGGTGCAGCGATCGAAGGTCGCAGTAGCCTTGAAGCCGATTACGGAGAACACAACGACGCCGGCGAACATGGAAGTGCCACAGTTCGTGAGTGACACGAGTATGGCATCACGGTAGCAATTATTATTGGCGGGATTATACGAACTGAAAGCAATCAGCCCACCAAAGGCGAGACCTAGCGAGAAAAAGATCTGTGTGCCGGCCTCCAGCCAAACAACGGGATCGAGCAGCGTCTCCCAGCGCGGCGTAAACAGATGTGCAACGCCCTCGGAGGCACCCTTCAATGTGATTCCGCGAAAGAAGAAGATAATCAGCACAACATACGGAAATATAGCAGTCATATAGACAATCTTGCCCGATGACGTAATGCCTTGCACCATGCAGATGTAGACCAGAAACCACGACACCATCAGTGCAATGGCCATGTGAAAGTTGAAGTTCTCCGGCTCGTTGACGCTCTCCGAGCACTGCAGCGTCGTGCGATACCAATAGAACTGCGTAGGCGACGATGCCTGTCAAGCAAAGCAGACATGGCAGATGTGCAGTTAGTTAAAAATTACAATTGGACTCACCACACACTCTGGCTCGTGATCATATGTGTAATTGGCATAGAGACGTGTTGGACAATCGGCCCAGGGCAGTGGTGACTCAAAGCTGTGTAGCAGATAGATGAGACACCAGGCAATGATGGTGTTATAGTAGAGCGCCACAATGTAGCTCACCACGGCCGAGGAGATCCCTATGCCGCCCAGATACGGTGACACTTGACTCCATACGCCGATGGCACCCTTACGCAGCCGCTGACCAATAGCCAGCTCCAGATAAAAAATCGGTATGCCCTGTATGCAGAGCATTATAAAGTAGGGCACCAAAAAGGCGCCGCCGCCGTTCTTCTGTGCCAAATAGGGGAAACGCCAAACGTTTCCCAGGCCAACAGCGTATCTGCAACGATCAAAGCAGCGATCATTCAGCAAAAAGTTTTCACCAGGAGCATACAGCAGCTTACCCTATGGTTGCCAACAGGAACATAATCTTATTATCCCAACTTTCGCGCTCATCGCCCTCCTTTTCGGCTACAATGTCTTCCTCCTCGTCGGCCTTAACAGCTGCTACGAGGTCAGCCTTGGCTTTGCTGGTGCTTGCCTCGCTGCCAAAGACCGGTTCCGTTTCCAACTCTGACGACTCATCGAAGGCGTCGGACATGAAGCCTTGATTCGTCGCGCCATACATGGGCTGGTGATGATGATGGCCATGATGATGATGGCTGCTGGTACCGTGTTCCTTAGTCACGAGTCGGCCGCGCAGCTCCTGCAAAACAGTTAAAGAATACCAAGGCAATGTAAGTTTTCGCCTACGCCGCTCCTCATTTCCACACACTACTCACGCGCAATTCTAACTGATCGATGCTCTTCTGACTCTTCAAGACGATGTCACGGGAGCTCTGTCTGCGCAGCAGTTGCGCTGTATTCGCCATTTTGCCGTTGGTTTAATCGGTTGCGTTTTACAAATCGTTTAAGGTTAGTTGCTTGCTCATAAACTCTTGTGTATGATTATTGTTGTTGTCTTCTGTTTTCATTTACTTTCATATATTTCTAGTGTGAGGATCGCTGACGATCCTTAAGCTGAGTGAGTTTGTTTTTTATATTCTAGGCTATAATGCTAGTTACGAGTAGTTTATCCATGCAGCTCAC
The DNA here is from genome assembly GCA_037044495.1 of Stegana nigrithorax. NCBI lineage: Eukaryota > Metazoa > Arthropoda > Insecta > Diptera > Drosophilidae > Stegana > Stegana nigrithorax. Next base: position 91,314 of record JBAMBQ010002536.1, read on the forward strand.
ACTGTGACAGATGCTTCAGACACGGTGCAGTATACGTTTGTGCTTTAATTGCCATTTTGCTTATTTTACGATCTACCATTCAACATGAGCTACATATATATAATATATGTGTGCAGCAGATGTTATGGTGCTGTTAAATATTTTGTGTCTTGTTAGATAAAAAACCTTCATGCAAGCAAAATTTTCGATTCAAATTTAAAAATAATAAATAAAAAAAAACCGTTGCATACTTTAAGATCTACGACGCCGGAAATACTATGTAACTGCTGAAAAACCCAAAGAAATGGAAACGATATAGGACAACAAAATGACGGTTGTAGAAATTCCTCTAAAGCTATTAAATTTATTAATTCCCGCATAAGTAAACTTCTGTATATCTTTTGCTAGTAAAATGTGATTGACTTTTTGACATTTAATGCCAAAGTTCCGGTTTATTTTGCACGACTACAAAGTTTGACTCGTTGACTAATGGAATTGTGACAAAAGATTAACCGGTTTCATTCATCTGAATGAAAATGAATGAATAAATTAGTAAGCATAAAGGGGAAATTAGAAAGTAGTGCTCTAAGTACTCTAAACTGTCGCTGATAACGAGACACACTCAAATATTAAAAGTCTACAAGTTTCAGGGCACCAATATATCTCTTATAGACCACAAATAATAGGCGAGTGGACACTGTTGTCGTCACATAGGGTCATCAGTTAAGTTGATTTCTGTTGCTGATGTTATACTATACTCTAAGTCTCACGCCCTTTTCATACAAAATTCAAATTTGATTGACAAGAGTAACAAGATATTATTAGTTTAGTTTAATTTTTGAAAGGCAACCCCATGTTCAGCCAAGTAGGTCAATTAACCATTTCTAATCAGCAATTTATCTAAAGTCAACCTTAGTTTGTTTGCTTCGTTGAAAACTAAATTTAGCTGTCAACAAGTGTGGGGTCTAATCGAATTGGCTTTTCTACGCTAATACAGATCGAAATGTGTGTTCCAGAGAACACATACCCACATACGTACATTTCACTTGTCATTGATAGGTAATGAGGAGGCAGGGAGGCAAAGTAGTCTAAGACCGTGTCAACCTCGCGATATGCCATAAACTCATAAAATGTTTATTGCTTTAAGTGTAAGTAAGCTGGAACTTAGTCAGCCAAATATTATGACTTTTGTGACATAAACCGACATTTTTTAATAGCCAATTGCAACTGTGTGCCGCATAAATTTTGTGCATGAAAAAATATTTGCATTGCCGCGTTTTATCAACAATTACAACATTAAGAATGTGTTCATACTAACACAAATGATGCGCTTTAAATCAAATCGGCTATTTAACATGTCACAAACACAAAATGGACAAAGTTCTTAAATAAAAAAAGCAGAAATGTGAAAAAAATAAACACAAAGCCAGCATAATGCCAAACGTCGAATTTATCAAGAGAAGTGAATTGCGCGCACACAACGTACATACCAGAAGAACTTGACAGATTTGAAATTCGTGACAGGCTAGCTTTGGTTGACTGCCAACCGTCATAAATCAATCAAACGGTAACCGCAACACAATCAAACAAATACCTTATATACAGTACGTATGTACATATACTCGGCCTATGCATGGCTTAAGTGTCGGAGCGGCCTTAACGCAAGCCGAGCACAAATCACGGAAATCAAAATGTTTTGCTTTCATTTAAAGTGCCAAAGTGAGCATTCGTGGCGCGGGTGAGCAAGGCAGGGGTGGGTAAACACCTTGCGTCAATGATAAATGACAAATAAAACTGAGATAACTGACAAATCGTAAATTAAACAAGCTGTGTCTAAGCAAAGGATACTTATATATATGTGAGAATACACAATTTATACATACACACACACACATACATAGCTACAGTTGGAGCGACAGACAGCCACTGTGCCTAGCTTTGTGCTTTTAACTTTTAGGTGTACATATACAAATGCTATGCGATGCAGTTAAACGTGGCTAAGTAAATAGCAAGTATTTTTATATACCTGTTTGTAATTTGATTTTTTTTTTCTTTGTCTTTCGTCTTATTTGTTTTTAAAATAAGTTTCTGTGCGCGTCCTGCTGCAAAACTTAATCGTTGGAGAAATCGCACACGAATAACACTCACACACACACAGAGATAGACACAACACAAACAGAAATGCTTATATAACTTTTGCATTAGCGACAAACAATTTTACTACATCGAGGACACACATTTTCACTGCTTCTGTTGCTGTTGCTGATGTTGGTGGTGTGGTGTGGTGGTGTGTTGCTGCTACTGTACACCTCCGCCTGCGTATTGTCCGCCTTTGCTGCTGTTGTTGGTGCTGCTGTTGTTTGTGCTGCTGTTGCTGGTGCTGCTGCTGTTATTGCTGTTGCTTCTGTTCGTCGACTTTCACTTAAAGCATAAAAGTTCTTGAGGGAGCCAAGCGGTAGCTGCTGGTTAGGGGGGCTGTTGTGCCATTGGCCATTAAAGTGTAGGTATTATACAAACAAATTAAACGAGCGCAACAACGCGTATGACCTGCCGAGTAGTTAACCAAAAACCAAAAGAAAAAACAAAAACACTTCAACAGCACGGTCAACTGTAAACTTTAAACTTTTGCGTATTTTGCACTTTTTGAGTTTTTTTCTGTGTACCATAAAATACAGCAAAAAAAAAGATACACAACAGCAACAACGAAAACAAAACGACAATGACAACGCGTAAGTCAGCAAGAAGAAGATAACGAAACAACACTATTAGTAAGGATAAACACGAACGCTACGCGTGTGTGTGTGGGTGTAAGTGTCTTTAAACGTTCACAAATTTATATGGCTAACGTCATAAACGAATCGAACGCAACAACGTTCGACGAGTGACTGTTAGAATGTTCCGATGCTGTGCAATACAGAGCGGCAGTAATGTACATATGCAATACCTAGCTCTCAGATAAGCAAGCAGGATAAACGAGAAAGCGCAGCAGCAAGCGAAAACGAAGGCGACATAGCGTAACGGAATCAACGTCATAACAACAGAAACGGTTTGAACAATTGAATTAACATTTAATGTAAACAGTTTTCGGTGAAGTTGACATGCTGACACACACTCTGTTCGAAAATTTGTCAAGTTGGCAGTTTTTTGACTGCTCAAAACACAAAAACGATGTTTCCCTACAGTCGTAATTTGTTTTTCCCAAATATCTGAGTATGTATATGTGAATCTGAGCATGAGTGCCTACACATGTATTATATCACTGACACGAAAACTGTTTAACAGACTGTTAACGCGACATAAAACGAGTTTTCAGTTATAGGCGCAAGCGAGATGCCCGCTTTAATACAACGTGCGATCTCGCTCTATTTAATGTAAGCTCTGCACACAATACGTAAGCAATTTGATTAACGAACACAAGAATGCGTTGCATCTAAGGGTAATTGCTGTTAGCTGCTTATACAACATTTTTTGTATTTAGCTTTTTTTTACTTTATTATAAGCATTTAAAAAAAAAAAATTAATTTGTATCATAACTTCAAATGAGCAGTCATCATTTCATAGCCAACCATTTGGGCTTAAAATCCTTTTCTTGACATAACACGCTTTCTTTTGCGACTCTGCGATTCAGAAATGGTAACGGTCTGGTCGAGATTGCCATAAGCTCCGACATATTCGTGCGTCTCCAGCTTAATCTGCGTACTCGAGAACGCTTGCATCTCGACATCTTGCGAGAAGTTCATGAGGAAGTTTGCGTCCAACTCGTCTTGAGAGAGATTAGCCATGGGTAGTGAGACCATTGAGTCATTTGGCAACAAGCTTTCGATGAGAACACTCTGCTTTAGGGGCATTGGTATTTCTAGTTTTGCAATAACTGTCGTGCAGTCAGTTTGAGCCGTGGCCACGGTTTGAACTTCTTGCATCGATAGCCAATCATCGATTTGCTCATTTTTGGCCTTGATATCTGTTGTCAACTGTTTATCAATATTAGCTGGAATGCCATGTTCTGTCTCTTCGGGTGCAATATCCCAGACAGCAAGTAGGTCATCAACGAGGAAGTCTTTGAAATTGCTTAGCGTTTTGTAGGATTTTTGCCAACGATGATTACGTCTAATACGCTTGACATCCAACTGCTTCAGCTTATCGACGGCGTCGTCATCTTGACTGTCCGTTGTCTGTACGGTAGACATCGAAAGCTGTTCGCAGCGAAGGACCTTTCGCAGAGCTGTAAGCAAACAACAACGAATTTCATGACCAAGTCTGTTAAGATAAAATGACCCACATACATTTAAGATCGTGCCACTTTGTGAAGTTAAGCGGCAACTTCATCTGATCGCTGACATGGGTTATATACTTGGCGATAATTTCGTCCGTGTGTCGACTTGTGCGCACTTCCCTTTCCTGCTGCGAACGCGGCGTCAAGCCCTGCACAAAGACATCACCCAAGGAGTTGGAGGTCATAAGATAGGCACATATATCATCATTCGCACTACGCTCGCCTGACCACTTAGCCATATCATAGAAGGCAAGACCAGTCGTGCATCGGCTTATGCGTTGCTCTGTATTTACCAACGGGTATAGAAGCTTGTTGGCCTCACGCGCGCTTTGATAAGCCTCCTCTAGCGTTGGTGGCTGATAGGGCGTTGTATATATTGTGTAGTGCTTTTCATTGGGCGCATTTGCGACATGCTGTGGGTGTTGCGCCGGTGACAGTTCACATATGTGTAGATCGCCTGCTATCAAACTTGATAGCGCCACAAATTCGTTATCATCTTTTGTGGCGTACGTATCGATCAACCCAGGTCCATGCTGTAACTGATGTGTCCAGGTCGCTATGGAGCCCTTGCCTTCAAGACATCCAGTCATATAGCGCACATCTAGGCAATGCAGCTTATGCGAAGTGGCTATATACAGACGGTGCAAGCTGGCGTTGCTCAAACTTAGCGACGAAATCATATCGCAGTTATAGTAAAATGGACTATCGACGTTAATGATGCCTTTCAGCCATTGATCCGGTTTTGTGCGTAAGTCCATGGGACAAAGGTAGCGATCATTGGCATAGAAAACCGTTTCGCCTTGCCAGGCGAGCAATGTATTCCAGCTGAAACGATCTTCCGGCGATAATCTGTACATGCAACTCATCTCGGGCGTATCGCGGCCCAGATCATAGATGCGTACTGCTTGCTTCATGTTGCTGATTAGCAGTTTGGTCGCCTCACTTTTCGGCTGGGCAAAGGTAATAAAAGGGGTTGACTGTGTTTTGAATTCGGTCAGCATTTGCACCTTGATCTCCCCAAGTTCAATATCATCGTCATTGTGGACCTTGATTTTACGCTTAGGCTTCGCCATTTTCTTATTGACCAACTTATTCATAGCATCTTTATCACTGCCAGTGCTTTCGGATTCACTGTCGTCTGATGGCTCGCCAAGCATAATTTGATGCAACGATATACAGTTCCGCTGCCGTAATCCAAACACATTGCCACGGTTAACGCGATAACAATTGAGTGGCTGCACCTGAAAAATTTCACTTGGTGCCGTGCACTCCGATCGATGCACCTCCCCTAGTGACTCAAAAGGCTTCTGTGGTAGAAACTTGGAAATAGCTGTGGTCATAAGCAAGCAGCACATAAGCAAATACCATATATTACAATTTGTTGTTGAAATACTTACAAAATTCACGTAAATTTTCGCCAGCTGTGTGCAGCATCAGGGGTGTGACCATAAGAGCACTAGTCAAGGGCAACACAGCTAGATTACCGCCTGTGAAGTAGTAGTCACTTGTACCAAAGAAAAACGGATCTGGATTCATCGCCAAATGGTCAGCTAAATCATAAACAGTCGTGTGATAAATACCGTTCTTTTTAAGATTGCGTGGCATCCCTGTAAATCAGCACTTGTAAGTTTAAAACCAAACTGGAGATAAAAGAAAAGCACTTACTCTTCTCTGCTCTCTCGAACTGTGTCTTTAGATACAGCAGGTTCCGGCGCCAGGTCTCATAAGCTTTGGGCCGACGCAGGCAGATATCATTCAATGTGCTCTGTACGTTACTCACATGCACCGCCTTTGGTGCCGTAAACATACAAGAGGGATATTGCCGGTAATCGGTAACCTCCTTTGGGGGAACCCGACATTGACTGAACCCCGGAATGTGATAGTGTTGCAAATATTCCAGTGTGTCACGCGTATTATTCAATAAAAAGCGACTGACATTATCTAAATTATGCGGTCTTCTTTGGTTCGCTGCTTTTGGCGTCTTCTTGTCTTCGGTATCGTTTTCTTCATCCTCGTCATCCGACTTTAATTTAATTTCAATTAACAACTTACTCAAAACCAATTAATTATTGCTTACGTTTGGTAACAGATTCTTGTATTTCTTCGAGTACAAAGACTGTGCGCGTCTTGGCATTTTGCAGGCGTATCAAACAAAATGTACCGCGAATCCATGCCATGCACGTGTCACACTACTCTGAACGACAATAACGACTTAGTGAGTAGCATCACACGCACTCTCTCTCTTTGTCTCTCTCTCTCATTATTGTTTGGAATTATTGGATTTAACGGTGCTAAATATATAGCAAATACACTTCACAATTTAATATTAGTTTAATTTTCTAAAGTTCTTTGTACCACACACACAGTTACAAATAATTGTTGTAAATTTTTATACTCCACAAGTTTTTATTGCATGCAAACAGCTGACGTTTGTTTATGTCTATACACAACATTCACAGTAAAATAACCGAATATTAGAGAACAGAACAAACAGCAGGTTATTACGATATATTGCCAAGATTTGCGTAATTAACCAAAATTCTTTAATTGGCCACAGCACACTCCGTGTTACAGCAAGCTTGTGTCTCTAAATAGTGAAAATGGTTTTCAAGTGTCAAGAAGACAGTTTTTTAAAGCAGGTAGCTACGCTGTGTGCTTTTCATGTTCATATATTAATAAACGAAACCTATTGCACACCGTTTAGTATATGACCAAAGTGGTTTCCTGTGACTTTGGCACATTGGATTGGACACCGCCGGGTGAAACCGAGGCAACAAAACTGCGCGGCTTTAATGTAGTTTGCGAGAATACCATACTCTTCCCGGAGGGCGGTGGACAACCATGTGATTATGGCACCATTGGCGGTCACCCGGTGCGCAGTGTACAACGTAAGGGCAATGAAGCTGTGCACTTTGTGGAGGCGAAGAAGAGTTTCGAGGAAGGAACTGATGTACAACAGTGCCTCGATTGGGAGCGACGGCTCGATCACATGCAACAGCACTCCGGACAGCATCTAATCACTGCGCTGTTCGATCGCGAATTTAAATATGACACCACGTCATGGTCAATGGGCGCAAATGTCTCGTATATAGAGCTGTCTACGCAGCATTTGATAAGCCGAGAGTCGTTAGATCTAATCGAGCGCAAGGCAAACGAGTTGATACGCGAGGGACGTGAAGTTAACGTGTTGTTAGTCGATCCTGAGGTAGCTCTCGAATTTCAGGATGCACGCGCACCACGTGGGCTACCTAAGGATCATGTCGGTTTGGCGCGCGTTGTGCGCATTGAGGGTATCGAGAGCAACATGTGCTGCGGCACACATGTCACAAATCTGTCGCAGCTGCAATGCGTAAAGCTGTTATACGCCGAGAAATCGAAGAGCAATGTGCTTGTGCACTTTGTGATCGGCGATCGTGCGCTGCGCCGATTAGGCGAATGCGTGCAGCGTGAGCTGCAGTTTAATTTAGCGCTCAAGTAAGCAAAACACATAGTATGCTTGGAAGCTCAATGAAATGTATCTTTATGTATTTCCTCAGAGGTGGCCCGCAACAGCATCTGGAGCTGATAAATAAATTGCAGAATAGCCTTAAGTCGACGAGGAAAAGTTTTGAAAAGTTGTTAAAGGACTTTGCGACTGCCGAAGCCGAGCGATTGGAGGCGTTGCCAGCACCTCGACCAAAGTATCATAGTTGGCACCGTACGGATGGAATTGTGCCAGATTTCATTAACACATTCTTACGCAATGCACCAGAGGAGATTTTCTACTTCCTCACCGTTTCTGAGCCAGCAGGCAAGGGACACATGGTGTTGCGTGGTGATGCAGAGCTTATAAAGAAGTTTGGACCACTCTTCCTAGATATACTTGATGGCAAAGGCAATGGCAAGGACAACAACTTTCAGGCTAAAATAAACAACATATGCAAGCTGTCTGAATGTGATGCACTGCTCGAGGAGCACTTTAAACCCAAAAAGACACCGCCACTGGCGGTCGCACCCTCGTAAAACATACGTTCCATACTCTTTAAAAAAAGATATACCATTTATTGTATATATTTATAGAAAAAGCTCTAAGACAAACGAGAGACGCAGCATTCACTTAATTGTAATTACATATTGTCAGGCAACCTGCCAGTCGGTGTGCGCGCCGCTGCAGGCTCACAGATAGTTGATGTCATAGTTGTGCATCATCCACTTCAAGCGCCAATATTGATTCCAGAAGCCTACGTCAATAATCCGCTTATGAAAGTCCCATATGCTAACCTTCGTGTATGTGCAAGTGGCTGCATACGAACATTCGTCCTTGTCGTATAAGTCAATCCAGAGCAGCGTGCATATGCCCAGGGACAAAAGTCGCAATTGATTCCGATTGAGTGCACGCTCCAGCGTCATAAAATATTCGGCGGTCTCGTGATTCTGCAGTGTTGGAGTGACGGTGATCATGCGATTCGTGTAGTTTCGAAATTGCAGCATGAATTCCTCCTCGTCGCTGGGGTTGTGCTCTGCAAACTGATACAGCGCGTAGCCCGTGGCACCGTACGCAAAGGCTTTCTTTGGGTTTTTATACGAATCTTTAACAATGCCTACTGCCACTTCCGAGTAGTCGCGCAATAGGCTCTGCCAGTAGAGGGCCCATTTCTCGATGAATGTGTCTTTGAAACGATCGGGCAGTGTGAATTTATTGTAGACGCGTTGCCTCAACAAATTCACACGGCTTGTGATAAATCGCATCTTTGTAAGTTCGAGTGCCTTCTAACAAACGATAATTATATTTTTTTTTCATTCAATTTTTAAGTTATGAACTTTTTATTTTTTAAGTTTTTTTTTTATATTTATTATTAACACAGATGGCGAACAGCTGTTTTACGTGCTATTCACACTTATTGACAAATGAGGCAAAAACAGCCGCGTGTGCGGAACGGTGAGACTAATTTTATAATTCCATGTTTTCACAATACTTTACACATTTCTAATTTTCGTCTTGGCGTGTGTATTTGGCTTATCTACAATTTAGAGATAGATGGTTATTGAACACACACTATTTGAAAGACTAAGATAAAATGTGTGCCTACTAATGTTTAAAGAAAATAAAAACGTGTGCTGTTTGTTGTCACTGTGAATGGCAAAGGCTGAAGTTGCGCTGGGTGGGCCAAAAGTAGTTCGCGATAAAAAAACCAAACAATGCCACAATCAAAAAAGGCGTCCAAGCAAAGTTACGGTGTTGGTAATAAGCCGCACATGCATGCAAACCAATTGGCCATCGAAGCGCGAATAGTGCAAATATTGCAACTAATCGCGCAGCAGTTCAACGACTATCATGTGGTACACACTAGCGAGCTAAAGATACAAAGCCTATTAACTGACCAGTTGATTGCACTCAGCCAACGCTATGTGATACTAATGCGGTATGTTGCGACAGCTTGCAGTGTGTTTAGTAATATTTGATTTTTATCTCCTATTTAGCGGCCTAGTAGAAACAGATTGCCTATCGACTATACGCACAATTGAACCTTTTCATTTACTGCTTGTTGAATTCAACAATTTGTATCAGCAATTATTGTCAGCAAAGTAAGCTTGTTGTATAATATTCATTAATACTATAGATTACGAAAACATGCTTACAATAGCAAAACGTTGAAAGACGCCGCACATGAGCTACAAGAAAACTATTCAACTTTTAAGCAGCTTGTAAACCAATTGGATTTCGCACAGTCAACACCATTTGTAGTGGGCGATGCAGAGCACAAGCCAGTGGGATACTTTATCGAGTTTGTGGATGACATGCACAACTATATCCAAAGCAGTATAATGAAACTGTGCTATCATGGTGAAACACTTGAGCCGGCGCACATACAGCAACTAGTGACGTACAAGCAGCTGTTGGCGCCTAACGCAGATTTCGAAGACCAGATACTGATTGGCTTAGCTTATTGCAAAAGTCTAAAAACTTTAGCAAAGACTACGCACGAGGAAGCACAGCAGGAACACACAGAGGTGTCACCAGTAAATCGTTGTGTAAAATTATTGACGCCAACTTGAACCCACTGGAAGACATTTTATAGCAATTGTTAGCTGTTGGGTTCGAAAGCTTTATCACTATACGCTGCGACAGAAGTTTTAAAATGTGTTTGTTTTATAAACTTGCATTTTTTTTTTCTTATAACTTATACAAAGTACACCACGGAGTATAATATAGATTTGGCTTAGACATAATCCACAAAAGAAAAAAAAAACACTATATTTTTTTTATCAAAGCACTGTTGAACTAATCATTTATTCTATGCACTGCAGGTAGATCTCTTTATTAATAATTCAAAGTCATTGTTATAGTTGAATTAATGTGTTCTCGTTACTGTAGAGTTTTTGTTGTTGCTGTTGTGTCGTAGTGTGTAGCTGCAACAAGGAACAAAAACAATTAAAGAAAGCAACGTACTTATTTCTGTTATTTTTACTTACCATGCATTTTGTGTATATGTTTAGTTCAACAGCGCAGATCTTCTAGCCGATTACTGCTAGTTAAGCAAAACATCTCTTTCTCACTAACGTCCATCGTATGGTTAGCGAAGCCTTCTGGCTTCACGTTCCGATTCGAGCAGTGTCAAAATATCGCCCTCGCGGACGGGTCCCTTTACGTTGCGGATAATCTGACGGTTCTGTTCGCCAAGGAATTCAACCTTAACCTGGGTACACTGACCCTGAGAGCCGGTGCGGCCCAGAACTTTGATAACACGTGCCCAAACAACTGGTTTATCCATGTTTATTTATCGAAATTTTGTGTTTTTGCAAAAATATTCACGTGCGAGACACGCTCAAAGTGACAGCCGGAAACAAAAAGAGCGAACTCTAGTCACTCACATGCCGCGAAGTTGGCACCGCTGTGTTAATTGCGCATACATATTCAATAAACACATCCAAAGTGTAGGCACAACACAGTGCAACATTGCATAGTGCCTACTATCTCGTTTCCACTAATGATAATCAAGCACATGCTAGAAAGCGAGCACAGCTTGTATTAAGCATTTACCTGCAGTGTTGTAATTTGTCATCGATAAATTCCAACGTTGCCACTCGATGACATGTCGACATCGGTTATCTATCGGCCACGTCACGACACGACGACGACGACGACAAATCGTTCGTGAAAGTTTTGTTATTCGTGTCATTAGCGAGGTTGATTTTTTTCCCCAACACACACACTCTGCTAGTTTCATTTGATCGTGTCGGCCGTGTGTGTCGGATTTTCGCAATTTTCAATTGTTTTTTTTCCTCCGAGGGTTACGAAGTCAACAGAAAATGAAAAGTTATATGCTAATACTGCTATTGGTGCTGCCGACGTTGATCTGCACATTTAATGCACGTAAGTTTTTTTCGGGAAATGTCACAACGATAAAGGAAAACTCGTTAAAATTGCAAGACCATCGCTGATGCGGCGCGCACGGGCTGCGACGCTTACAACGTGGCAACGCGCACGCTGGGCTGCATCTGTAATGAGCACAATAATGTGCATAACAACAACAACAATTGTGTTACTTTTGCATTTAACTACGAGCTCCTTTTTAATTTTGGGGCAAGGCGCACGAGTTGACTACACCTGTAAAAGTGTTGCGTTGGCAAATGGGAAATTGTATATGTTGGTGGTCGCGATCTTCCCTCTCACATACACTTTCTTTCTCTTTTTTTCTGCTTTTAGCCAAACTGACTGCCTACGCCGCTGAGGTCGTTGAAGATGACATTGTAGATGGCGATGTTGAGGATGGCGCTGTCACCGGCGAGGATGCCGACATAGATGAGGACACAGACAGCGCAACGACGACTTCACCATACGCGGACACATATCTGCTGTTCACTAAACCATTGTACACAGCGGGCCAGCAATTGGACCTGCCCGGCGGCAAGCCCGTTGAGTTCCTCATCGGGTTCACAAACAAGGGCAAGGAGGAATTTGTCATCGAGGCTGTCGAGGCGTCCTTCCGCTATCCCATGGACTTCAACTACTTTATACAGAATTTCTCTGCCGTCGCCTACAATCGCGAAGTGAAGCCCGGCTTTGAGTCGACCGTCTCGTACTCGTTCCTGCCCTCCGATCAATTCGCTGGCCGTCCCTTCGGTCTCAACATTGCGCTCAGCTATCGCGATGCCAACGGCATTCAATACAACGAGGCTGTCTTCAACGAAACTGTACTCATCTCCGAAGTCGATGAAGGCCTTGACGGTGAAACATTCTTCCTCTATGTGCTGCTAGCTGGCATCGTTGTGTTGCTTTTAGTCATCGGCCAACAGTATCTGCTGGGCTCGTCAGGCAAGCGGAAGCGTGCTGCTGCCAAGAAAACAATTGAAACTGGCACTGCCAACGATAGCAACATTGATTACGATTGGGTGCCACAGGAGACACTGCGGGCGCTGCGTAAGTCAATCTGTGCCTCGATAATGTAAATAACCATGTCTAACGAAGTGTTGCTTTATCATTAGAAAAATCGCCAAAATCGAAAACACCGAAGACATCACCAAAGCCCAGCGGCAAGCAAAGCCAAAGCCCCAAGGTGAGCCAAAGTCCAAAGCAGCGTAAGGTGAAACGTTCAGCTGGTGACGATTAAGCATAAAGACTGCATAACGCTCAAGCGTCGTTACATTAGGCGCGGGCTGGACGTTGGATGTTTGGTCTGGCTGGCGCCGCAATTGAACATACTAGCCAGGCATTCTCACAGTAACAGCCACGGTAAACACCACAAAAACAAAGCAAGAAAGAAGAACACATCATCAAACACATAAAATTTTTTTTAAGCAAATAGAAAAAAAAACCAATATTACGTTAACGAGTCTGTTCCAAGTAGAGTTTAATAACAATTCCGCAGTTGAGCGCTGCACTCATCTGCCTCTTATATACATATATACTCGTAGTACTACCCATAATTCCAAATCAAGCAGTGGTCGGGTGGGTTTTGGCACCCAAAATTATTTGTCTTCGTTTCTGGAAGACGCCAAAAAAAAAAAACAAAGTGTACGAATAAAAACAAAACGAAATTACGTTACACGCGTGGTCCTGCCTGCCGCTTACGATTCTTCTTTTTCATAAAATTTTTTTTTTTTGCGGTTTGCATATTATAAATTTAATAAAAGTACGCGTTTACTGTTATAATTGCTACACCTAACTTATATTGAATTCTGTTTTGTTTTTTGGTAGTACGAATTGAGTTAGGATTTATGAGATTTTCGTTTAATATTATGAGTTAACTTTTTTTCCCCGATTTAAAATTTTCTATGTAGTGAAAACAAAATGTGTTGAATTATGCAAGAAGGAAAAGCAGACAGTAATATAAATTTATATTTTAAGTCAAAAAATTAAATTAAAATTTAATAATTTAATAAAGAAAAAAAGTTTATAAGCGAAAGCAAATTATTATTATATATATACTAGTAAGCCCTGGCAGACGTTGCCCTGCCACAGACCGCTTTCAATGTTTCAAATTATTTGCATGAAAATTTTGTTTGGTCATGGCAACACTGACATCCCTGAGCGCAAGCAAAAGAGAATAATCAATGCTCAATGAGTAAGAAAAGAGCATAAGCACTTTACAACTATTACAACTACAAAGTTTATAAGCAGTAATTACAGCCGTACTAATTAAACTATACGTAGTTACGTGCCAATTTTAATAAAAAGTATCCTATCTCTTAAGTTGGAACCAACCCTTTGGTAGATTACAAATCAGGAAGCAGGAGTTTTATCCGACTAATATAAGCTTTGATTGACGACTGTAATGGAACAAAAAAAAAAAGAACACTTCCAGCAAATTTTCTAGTTTAAATAAGCTTTTAAATCTACCAAAGCTTTACATTGACTAACTTTGGAACTCTGAAAACTCATCAATGTAACTAAATTAAGGATAACTTCAGATATATTAATTAATCTTTGTTTCTGTTGCCTAAGAATACTTGTATGCACTTTTGTAGATACCTTTGTAGATGTGAGTTTTGGGTATACCCTGCAAATCTTCCAAGAAGCCAATAGGCGGCAAAAGTGTAAACGTGCATAGTAATCGGCATTTGAAAGATTGCGTATATCGAAACTGATCAACTGGGCATCTCTGCACATAGTATTACAAAAAAAAAGAGCTATTTTTTGTTTTCCTTGAATACTTTGTCCCACAATGCGGAATATAATACTCTATGCTCCAATGCATCTTCTCATTGTTTTTACGCATTCGGCTTAGGCCCTGTTGGACTTATTATTTTTGATATATTCCAATTTAAATGTCCCCTGCAATGGAAACTGGATCTGCAATCATGCCTATTTAAGCTATTTTTTGTTCTCACTGGCACGTTGCCCTTAAATAATACAGAACCCATAGGCAGTTGCCTACATTGCCTTAAATTGCGTGCAGGCGACTTTTTGATATGTAAGAATAGCTTACTTCCAGCTAGGAGCTCAGTAAAAAATAAACACAAACTGTTCAAAAACAGATGGTACATGCTTAATATAAGCAGTCTAATGTTGCCACCATGTCATATTTCAATTCTCCTTATGAAGACGAATTGTGCACCTAGGGACCGAATGAACTGACCACCTTTTATTTGTTATCTCTCTCACTCACGCTGTGGTAGGTACTGTTGCATGTTGCGTTCATAGAGGAACGTGTTGCCTTGTGCACCTCCACCAGGTGGATAATCCGGCTCTCATTAGGATTACTTCTTTGTTTTTCCATTAGATTACATTTAAAGTTACTCATGTGCAATAAATGTGAATCCTGGCTCAAATTGCTACCTGAGAGTCACTTGAACGTTTTGCGACTGCCCACCAACTGCCCTCTGATCGGTTTGTTTTCCATGCAGCCAATTGGGAGCATATTAAGTCCTAGTTGACCAAAGCACTTATTTTGGGGTTTTTGGAAGGTCCGTGAATAACCTTTTAGTCAAAGGAGCGCTGTGCCCAAGGCAGCTAAATCTCGAAATTAAGCGAAATAGCGAAACGGGGGTAAAAATTAAATTAATGCAAATAATTCGTGTCGTGCACAAGTTGGCGAAAAGATAATCTACAATAATGTTCTATGTTGTTGGCCATGCTAAAATGTTACAACAACAGGAACAACAATAACATCAAGAAAAGGCAACAGCATGAAATGAGAGTAGTGAAGGCAGGAATGGCAACTTAAGTGGCAGCCGGGGGAAGCACAATAATAAACCTTGCCGAGCATGGCCGCGTGTTAAGCGCATCGTCCCAAAGGCAGCCACAGCAGAGTCATTTGCGTAAATATTCGGTATAATTTTATTGTTATCCTCGGGCGACTGACAAAGGAAATGTTTTCTAACTCAAACTGAATGAGCAACTACTTCTATTTGGCTCCTAGGATTCCGGGCATGTGTGTGTGTGGACTGTGCGGTGAGCATGGCTTGGCCGATGCCGCTGTCGTGTCCTGGGTTGGCCACAGCCTCGCACTCAAAGTGTTTAGCGATAATCTAAGACGAATGAAGCGAATATACTCATACATATACACAAATACACATGTTCGAGCAGCATGCAAAAAGTGGCAGCAGTAGCAGGCAGAAATAGCGCCTTGGGCGCCGAAGGAGAAGTTGGCCTTCCCAAGGGGTATGTTGAAGCCAAGTGTTGCGGGTCATTATTTATGACGCCTAAATGGCATTCGGCATGTTGGCCGGAAATAGTCAAAAAAACAAAAACTGTGTGTGTGCAGTGCGGGCTAATGTGCCTGTGCCTGTCTGTGAAGCGTGCCTAATGGCGAGTTAAATGATTATGACTGGCAACATGACGGAACTATTTGTCGTTGTTGTTGTAGTTGTTATTGGTGTTTTATTTCATTCGCTTTGTTTTTGTTTAGTTTTTTGACTGGTCTTTGGGGTTTTTCTTTCTGTTCGTGAGTTACCGACCAATTCACCACCTACTAAGTGGAAAACTTTAAAAGCCGCGCCGA
>JBAMBQ010002541.1:0-16105 GCA_037044495.1 Stegana nigrithorax
TAAAAAACTCTTTATCATTAAAAAGTACGGAGCGGGAAGCAGCTTTTTGATTTTGAAGAGTAGCCCTTCATGCCAGACACGGTCGAATGCCTGTTTTATGTCAAGAAAGGCTCCAGCACAGTACTGTTTATTTTCGAATGCATTGAGGATAACTTCTACAATTCTGTGACATTGTTCGGGTGTCCCGTGACTTTTACGAAAGCCAAATTGGTGTGAGGGGATGACTCCACCTTTGTCCAGCAGTGGTAACATTCTGCGGAGAAATATTCTTTCGAAGATTTTCGAGAAGGTTACCAGGAGGCTGATGGGTCGGTATGAGGCTGTAACATTTTCGGGTTTCCCGGGCTTGAGCAGTAGAATGACCTCCGCACATTTCCATTGTGAGGGGAAATGTTGGAGTCTTAACATGCTGTTGAATATGAGTGTTATGAAAAGTATACCTTTGAAGGGAAGCGCTTTTAAGACTTTTGCGTCTAGTCTGTCGTACCCTGGCGATTTGGTGCTTTTTAGGTTGGTTATCTCCGCTTGTACTTCCGGTGGAGTGATGTGATTGATTGGAAGATCCATCTGGCAGGCAGCGTCCAGAAATTCTAGAGCTTCTTGAGTGTCGGATTCTGAGGCGAATGATAAAGGTTGGAAAGTGTTTTCTAGATGGTCTGCAAAAGCTTCCGTCTGACTGCTGTCGGTTCTACACGATCTGCCTTGACTGATCCTTCACTGGAAGTTTTCTGCGGGTGGGGCGCTTAAGATATTTTGTCGCTTTCCATAAGTTGTAGTCGCCATCTAGATTGGGATCAATGGCAGCGAGGAAATTACCAGTGTCTTCGTTTTTTTTCTCTAACAGTTTGCGTGTTTAATCTTTTTTGGCTCTGTTCAGCTCAGTTTTGTCCAAAGGATTTCGGCTTAGCTTGTATCTTCTTCTTAGTGCTCTGTTATGTTGTATAAGGGCGGCGATTTCAGCTGTAAGAGGTACGCTACAGGCGGCAGAGCTGTTTGATGAGGAAATTTGTGGCGTAGCAATATATGCAGCTTCGTGAATTCGGCGAGTTAAAAGTTCAGCTGTGTCGTCAATATCTTGCACATTGCTAATTTCCATGTTTAAGTTTAGTGCGTTGTTTATTAGCCTTTGGAATTGCGGAACGTTTGTATTTTTATTGAACAGATGACAGCTCTTTTGCACTGTCTCCGTTAGCATGTTTACTTCGACGATAAGTGCCGAGTGGTCCGAGCTAAGATCGTCACTGTCATATATATTGAGTAGCCTTGACGGGAGGCCAAAGAAAACTGCGAAGTCAATCAGATCTGGTATTTTTTGAGGGTCTGATGGCCAGTATGTTGGCCTGCCTGACGATAGGGTGTTGTAATTTTTGTCTAGGATGCATCTATATAGGGCTCTGCCCTTGGGATTTGTTAGCCTCGATCCCCACCAGGGATGCTTGGCGTTGAAGTCGCCACCAACTAGGAACTTGGAGCCTTGACTTTGAAAAAACTCAGAAAAGTCTTCGTGTGACAAAGCGTACCGTGGAGGAAGGTATATTGCGGTGATAGTGATGTTTTCGTTGTTTAGCTTGGTCAAGATCGAAGCAGCTTGAATTGAAGGTGTTATAATAGGTTCAAGGATGTCATATTTGATTTTAGATTTTATTAGAATAGCTGCGCCAGCCCGGGCTCTGCCACTAGGATGGTTCGCTGTTATTAAATCGTAGCCCGAAATTTTAAAGTAAGAACGGTGGTTAAAATGTGTTTCGGAGACCATGAGGATGTCTATGTGATGAGTGGATAGAAAGTTTTCTACTTCTAGTTTATGATTACTGAGGCCGTTGGCGTTCCAAATGGCCAAACGCGTGCCTAGTTGCATAGTTTGTCCATTAGCTTGCCCATCATTGTGATGAGTGTTTGGATAAGTGATTCGAGACGCTCTATGGGAAGTTTCTCGTTTGTGGCATTGTGTGCGTTGGGTGGAGTATTTTCATTGTTCCTGGTCATGTCCGCGTAGGAGGCGCTGTGACTTGCATTGCCATAGTGATTACTATGGGTGTTGGTGTTATTGTAGAAGTTGTGGGTTGATGGCCTGGAGGCGTAGTTCGGAGCTTGCGGAATGATTCTGGGCTTGCTACCGGTTTTCTTTTGAGCTAGCTCCTGGTATATACGACACCCTTTGTAATTTGCCGTGTGATTTTGTAAACAGTGCACGCACTTGGCAGGCGCAACGCGTGCTTTGGTGCAGTCGGCTGAGGGGTGGTCCATACCACATTTGACACATCTATAGGGATTCTTGCAGTATCGTTTAGTGTGGCCGAAGTTCTGACAACGATGACATTGGACGATATCGTCAAACCTTCTTGGTGGCTCGATTTTTACAATTCCTCCGTATAGTGTTTTTATTTCAAAGACTTGTTTGTTGTTCGCCTTAGGCTCAAGGTCAGCGAAGAAAATACTCATTGGCAGCCTTTCTCCTTGTTTGCTGCGCGCATTTGTGATATTTCTAACGGTATGCCCATGAGTTAGCAATTCGCTGATTATAATGGCTGGTTTTGTTGAGAAATGTATTCCTTTGATGACTATCTTATATGGCTTGTCTTCCTTCAATTGGTAGGTGTGGTATCTGCGGTTTTTAGAATCAAGATAGGCCACAACCTTGCGATAGGACTCGACGTCTTGGCACATTAAGCGAATTTGCCCGTCGTTGCCCGCCTTATACTTGAAATTGTCTTTGCTGATGATATTGGAAAGGCAAGTTAGCATTTGCGTTATATTCCCTACAGCCGGGATAAAGATTGGTGGCGGCTTCGAAGGCGCTTTTGTTGTCGGTACAGGAGTCGGTTCAGCCACGGAGTTCATGTGATCGTCTGAAATATCTGAGTCGTCATCGCTTAGTAAAGAGAAACGGTTTCCGCTTTCATTGTTTTTAATGGTTGAGGTGGAGGGGGTCTCGCTTTCGGTGAGGCCGCGTAATACTTTGTTTTTGCTTGTTTTCGGTGAGTCCGCTTTGCGTTTGATTGATTTAGGCAGCTGCCACTCATCATCGTCTGCGCCCGCAGCGCACCCCTCGTCCATTGGTGCGTGTATTGTTGAAGTGTTGTTATAACTGTTTAATCACGCGATTTGAATTTTTGGATAATTGACTAACGGCACGTTGCGTGTCGTTGTTTTTGTTAGTGATTTTTATTCACTAAAGGCGAATTGAAAAATAAGAAAAGAACTATTTCACAGTGAGAAAGCAACCACACAGTTTGACGATTAAATCAAGACTGATATAATGTATAATGAAATTAAAATTTGAACTAGGCATTAATTACAATTTCATAATTGCTTGCAATGTGTTTTTGTAGGTAAAATTACTGACACTAGGGTTGCATTCCAAAACAGACCACGATGTCATATGTTATAGAGTTGTCCACTTCATACATTCCATTTCATTCACTTACTCACCAACAGAGTGATGATATATGATTAGATTTCCCGATTTTCTAAATGACATTTCTGAATTCCTCAATGACAGTATTAAATGATCCTATGTTTTTACCCCGAAGGGAAAAACTGTATTCTTTTTTCTTCGTATTCATTCTCCCCACCGTCTTGGTAGCATTAACTTTAATGCACCCTTACCCTGTACCCAATCCAAAACTGAATGTATATTTTTTTTTTGCTTTAATATTTTGTATTCAATTAGTAAGGATATCTCAAGAAAAAAAAATTTTTTTTTAGTAAAAGGCACTTTTCGGCCAATTGTTCCTATGGCAGCTATATGTTATAGTAAACCGATATTTATAATATTCGGGAATATTATTTAATATTACTTAAAATCATAAATTCTAAAATTTGGTAACGATGTCTTAATAAACCAAAAATTTTTTCTCAGTAAATGTTGTTTTTTGGCCGATCGTTCCTATGACAGCTATATGATATAGTAAACCGATATATATTATCTTAAGATATGTAATTGGGCATTAGCTAAAACTTTCAAATCCAAAATTTTGTGAAGATATCTTGAAAAACAAAAGGATTTTTGTTACTAAATGTGGGTTTTCACCCGATCGTTCCTATGGCAGCTATATGTTATAGGACGAATATCGAAAAAAAAAAAAAAATAAACTCGTTATGCCTTTGGATTGAGAGAGTCTTCGTCCAAAATTTGGTGGTTTTAGGTCTTACCGTTTCCGAGATCCGTTTGTTCATACAGACGGACAGACAGACAGACAGACGGACATGGCTAGATCCCATCGCCTTTCGATGCTGATCAAGAATATATATTTTTTATGGGGTCTGCCACGCCTCCTTCTGCCTGTTACATACATTTGCACAACTTTAATATACCCTTTACCATTTTTTGGTACAGGGTATAATTACCATTTTTTGGTACAGGGTATAATTAACAAATTAATAAATATTAAAAAAATCAAATTTGCTGTCGAACACTATTGCTGCACGCACTGAATTACATTCAAATGTAATCATAAACAATTGTGACGAATTTTTTCTGGTGGGGGTAACCTCGCCGTGCCAGAGTTCGTACAGAAAATTTATTTGTTTTCTAGTTAAGGTGAAATACTGTGGGTGTCCACTAATCCATGTGTAATGAAACAATTTGTTTTACTTAATTTCTATTTACCAGTGTTTTATTTTTCAATGGTTCACTTATAATTGCTACTCTTCTTGGGCTTTCTATACTTTACTTGACTATAGTGTATAATAGTTTAATTGCTTTTCTTTAGTTATTATACGATTATCAATTGTTTTCTTGGGCTGTGCTCTCTTTATTTAAATATATAATGATTATGACTTCCCTTCCGCTGCTCATGCGGAACTCACGAACTTCGGTAATCCAAGGTCGTCTCGCGTCTCGTATGGCTCTGTGATCCTGGGGCCGTCTCCACTGTTGGGGTGGTGGCGTCGGCGCACCTAGGTATTGCTGAAATTGGTGGTCACAATGGGTTGGCTAGTGAAATACGACTATATATTAGTCCAGTTACTCTATAGCACTAAGACTTGCTTGTAAGAAGTTGCGTGTTTCAAGTTACTCCTTGGCAACACGACTTGTTCGACAGTTCAAGTTACTCCTTGGCACTACGACTTAAGTTGAGACGTGTTGCGTGTGTCAAGATACTCCTTGACAACACGACTTGCATTGATAAAAAGAATGCTCAGTACCCAGCTACTTTGGTTCGCCGACCGGGTGTGTGACGTCACTTGCCCATTACTCCCTTATTCTCATGTTTTTGTAGTTGTTATTATTAAACGAAAAAAATTTTATGTTGATGTGACGTAACCTGCGTATGACTCATTTATGTTGTTGTTGTTGCAGTAGATATTATTAAACAAAAATTATTTTGTGTTGATATTTGCCAATCCTGTGATTTGATATTGTTGTTATGCACAATCGTTGAACTGAGTTATTATAACTTTGGTTTGTCTATTTTCGCTTTTACTTAAAACAAAAAAAAAAGTTTGTTGCTTACGTCGTGATTTGAACCCACGACCTTTGGTTCGCAAGTCATTGCATCACCTGCTGTGCTATCTTGCTATTTTGCTTCACTAATTGCTAATATCACCTCGTTATAATTATTTTCTTTGTTTCGACATAGTAATGTCTTAGCTCTCGGAAAATAATTTCTATTAACTCAATGTGATCAACAGAGTGACCAACAGCTACACAACAACTTGCTCTGTGGTTATTGTTCGCAACAGCCAGACTTAACAGCGGTACAACAGTTTTTGTGCATTTGCTAATGACAGCTTTGATTCTATAAATGTTATTTGCCGTTCAATGTTGTTTTCGTTGTGCATAATACGTTTCGTTGTTTGCTGAACAAACAGCCGAAGAATATTCATTTCTGCTCGCACTTATTGCCTTGTTGCTTTTTCTCTAACTTCGTTGTTTTTGTCTGCTCTGTGGTTGTTGTTGTTTTTGTTGGTCTTGTATCATTTCATTTGCTTTTGTTTTTAATGTACTACTACGTACGTGTGTTAGCAAATTTTGTGCAATATGTAATGTAAACATGCGTTAAAAGAAGAAGGACTATATCAGCCTATATGAAATATTTAGTTTCTTCTTTTTTTTTTGGCAACGAGCGCTATGTAAAAAAATTAAAGAAAATTCAACTTATGCATAAGGCACACGAAAAATTAAAATTAATAATTTACTACCGTACAAGGTCCGTTATTACATTCAAATTTAGACATTACTATGTTCCGATGTTACTGCTTGGATAGCAGTAATTTCGACTAGTTAAATGGGGTTTTGGTTTGGGTTTTTTTTTTTTTTTTTTATTATTTTAATACATTTGTAACAATGCCAGTCATTGTGATTGTTACACAATGTTCCTGCTTCAACTGAGGTACTCGACACTAGAGTAATGGTGGTTCTTTCTATTTTAATAATTTTAAATTAAAATTTTTTTTACAAATTTGACCAAAAATTAAACACTCTTTTGTTATATTTGAAGCGAACTTTATTAAACCAAATATGTGCCGTTTTGATCTATAAGCTTTTTCCATTTTTGGGGTATGCCCATTAATCGATATATTTATGTAGAACTTCTGGGTTTTCTGAGCGAAAAACGGATTTAAGTGCGTTTACAGGCCTCTACTGAATTTAAATTTACTCAATTAAGAGAGTTCTGAAGGGATGGAAATAAATGATAATCTGACGGTGGTCCGGGCTATATCAAAAAGATATGTGTGGTCTCGCGTTGTCATGATGGAAAACAACACCTTTTCTATTGATCAATTCTGGCCGTTTGAATTGAATTGCTTGCTTCAATATCGTTAATTGTTGATACTAGAAATCAGAATCAATCGGTTGACTAGGTTAAAGAAGCTCATATTGAACAATTCCCTTCCAATCTCACCAGACACACAGCATTAACTTTCTAGATGTCAATCTTGGCTTTGCCACCGTTTGTGAAACTGAAACCCATTTCGTCCATGATCTTTTTCGCAAATTATTGGCGTACGTGATCCACTTTTCGTCGCCGGTAATTATTCGCTTCAGAAATGGTGTTATATTTTGGCAGGATCGCCATGTTATATTATGATAGGATGACCATGTTATGTTAGTTTTAAAACTTTTTGGAGAAACATGTCTTTCGTTGATTATTGTTACTTTGTTAATTAATGATTGAACTGATGCAGCGTTGCTGCTAAGCTACTAAGTGAATCGCAAATGCATATTCAGTTCAATAAAATCGTCATATTCAGTTCAAATAATTCGTTAATTCATGTGGGACGAGATTTTTTGTATAACCAGCTTTATTTAAATGGTTGATAACTGTTTGGTGAAGAATGCTTAGTTTCCTAGCAACATCCACGCTACTTATATGTCGGTCTTGCTCAATTTTTTTGTGATTTCATCAACTTTTTCCTGCGATTGGTCGACCAGAGTGAGGTGCATTTTTAACTTCAAAATTATCAGATCGAAAACGAGCAGACCACTTCGCTGCTAGTTTTTAATTTACAGCATCGTCTCCGTAAACTTCACAAATTTTTTCAGCAGCCTGCGACGCATTCTTAACTATTCTATAATAGAAAAGCAAAATATGACAATAATGTTCCGAATTTGCACTCATTTTGATACGTAGATAACTTTTCACAGAACGATGCGATTTTAATAATGTCTTCATGAAGTTTAAAATGTCACCTTCCAAATAATCGATAATAATGTCAGATGCATTAATACCAGGGATATTACATTTTACAATTTATTACCGAACTTTTTCGAATACCTTTTTCGGTTGGTCCGCCTCCACCAGGCTCGAACTCGTGCCTTTCGTGTGCCGGTCCCATCACGTTGGATAATATTGCTTTTGTGTAGTATGACGTTGACCAATTGCAAATGTAGGCTATTTTTGAACACATTATTGAATTTTCCGAACATATCGCAGATAAAAATGACTTTTTTTTAAATGTTGTAAATTTTATTTTGACATTAATATTCGTATCGTAATTATCTACATTTAAAAAGAAAAAACTAAATAAATTGGTTTAAAATTACGGGCGGTAGGTGCTGATATACGTTTTCGAGTAGTCTGTTCTATATATAATATATATAAGAGATATACGCGATCTGTTAAGCAAGCATATTCATAAGAATCTTGCCAAAGCTCGTAAAACACACGTTATTGAAATATCACAAATGTATTAAAAATAAGTGTTGACAGCAAACGAGTTTTTAAAATTAATGCATTGAAGAGAGATAAATAAAATTGCAGTGTCACGATGTTGGGCTGCGATATTGACTGAAGCCGCCCAACCGATTTCAATGAAATTTTGTGGATTTGTAGGGTTGTTTACAACTTAAAAGATAGGATACTTTTTATTAAATAGTTCAATTAGTATAATTAGACTGTAATCACTGCTTATACATTTCGTAATACAACAACAACAGACATTACATTAAATTGTTGTAATTTTACACAAATAAAAAAGTGGTTACGCTCTTTTCTTTTGCATTGAGCATTGATTACGCTCTTTTACTTGCCTATACTTACGCTCTTGTTGCCAAGGCCAACCAAAAATTTGAAACATAGGATGCGGTCTGTGGCAGGGCAATGTCTGCTAAGGTATACTAGTAGAGAGATATTAATCGCAATAAAGATCTTTATAGAGAAATTCGCCTTTAATTGCGCTTCTAAAATAAGTGGTTATTTAAAGGTTGTAATTAAAAATATTCGTTTTACTTTGTTTCTCAATTTCATTTCGATTTTCTCGTCTTGCGTCTTATTATAGGTAATACATAAGAATTGTGACGTGTAAATATGTTTTAGATGTTGTATCCAAGCCAATGCAGGGATAATTAAGCTCAGTTTTGAAGTTTCGGCAACTATAAGGCAGCTGTCGTGAACTTGTGTGAGCTACCCACACGAGTTCTTCGTCGTTGCGTTGTTATTCATCTTATTGCTCACTTCCAAGATTTTTTTTTAATTATCATAATGTCTGTTTCTCGTCAGTGTAACCTTTTTCTCGTTGTTCCATTTTTGCTTTAAGCTAAATTGCTTTCGTTTAGCTATGAAAGCTCCTTAATAGTTCTTGCTGATTTGACTGTTCCAATAATTTGCAATTGTTGGTTGCACGCTGCTGGCAAAACAAACGAAGATACGAACTACAGAATGGTACAACCGATTGGAAACACTCCCGCGTTTCCGACATTATAGAAACATGTCACGTCACAAAATTGTCTAGAATGAAATGAAACGAGTCCATATCGCACTTTAATCTACATAGCAAAAATCATTTGAAAATAAATTTAGATTCCGTAAATTGATTCGGTAAGTAGGGTGTCTTTTTTTTCAATAACAAAGAATAACAATAACACAAGATGTAGCTACTCCCCGCGGTACTGCTGTAAAGCATTGCTTTGCAGGGATAACTAAAAATCATCGTTGGCTCTGCGAGCAGTGTCGGCAACCCGGAGAGTAGTCATGAGGGTGGTGGCAGTCAGCATCCTAGATAGACCTGGACTTTAGCATAAAACCCACCAAGTTGTCTGGGGTAAGGATAAGTTGAGTATGTGTATGTATATATGTAAAGCTAATTAAACACACTGCTCCTACCGGTTGTGCCCTGTGACCAAATGTTAATGGCGACCAAAGAAGCAAGCGTACAACCAATGAGATGCCCGGTTTATTGTAATTTGTTCTATCGTCTCGTCTCCTTTTATATCCTCTAGTTTTGTTATATTTTCCCTTGGCCTTCTCGTCTTGTACACGCGACATGAGTAAATAACATGAACGCAATATTTTGACTCTTGGCAGGCAGCATTTATTTATGATTTTGATGGATTAAACTTTAAAATGCTGCTCAAGCCAAGACTTACCGATCGTTCACACCGAAACTTTTTTCGCAGTATTTCGGCATTTCCTTTGATGAATGTAAACAAGTCTTTTTTCAAAGTATAATTCGAGTATATTTATTGAATATCTAAAATTATTTAGTTAGCATCATCTGCAAAACTAAAGCAAATGACTCACTTTGGTCCGAGGGAAGGCGCTGTGCTGGTATGCTAGTGATCGGTGCTCCGGAGGATCTTCTTTTCCTACTGCTTCCATCTTCTGCCAGGAAATAAAACAATTTTGCTTACTTAAAATAAAAAAAACAAAAACGCCTACAAAAATATAGTAATCAATTAGAAAACCTACTTTTCTCTATAAAGCGACACTTGGATATGGTCCAATATCTATCAGCTCTAATCAACGTTCAATTGAGGTAAAAAGGCCGTCACCGATAAAACCGATACAAAAAATCCAAAAGTTAGTAAAAGCTGAATTTCTTTCCAAACTGATGAAGACGAATTAGCCCGTGAAACTCAGTGGATTCTGCGGAAACATCTGTCAAAAAAGCGAAAGGCCAATGCGCTCCTAAACAAGTTGAAAACCAGATTTTGTCATCTTGTAAACTAGCGCCCTTAATGCCACCAATCTCTAAAAGGTTCCCACCAATAATTATTGATGGCAACCTTATGTATGACCAAGTTTATGATATCCTTAAAATAAATGCAAGGGCCGACTTCACGGTTAAGCTACCTAACAATGGCGTTTGTAAGGCTTCAACTTTCGTCACTGATGACTACTGAAACGTAACTAAAGCGCTCAATGCATCTGGAATTCCATGGCATATCTATAAAAATAAACAGTTATGGCCAATAAGAGTTATGGCAAAAATTTAAGCAAGACATGTGATACTGCACATATAGTATGTTTCAAAATAATTAGCGCTACAAAATTAACGTGGGCCTCTAAGAAACAATTGAATATGTTCATGCTAACCTTTGAAACATCTAAAGATATAAACAAGATATTCAAGATTACAGCAATTCTAAAAAGCATTGTAACCATTAAACCAATCCGATGCTCCAAGCTTGTACCCCAATGCAAACAATGTCAATCATTTGGCCATACCAAAAATTACTGCGGAAAGCCTGCGAGATATTTAAAGTATACTGGCAAACACTCAAGCAAAGAATACGAAATACCAAGCACCGAACAACCAAAGTGCTATAACTGTGGGGAAATCAGCAACTTTAGAGGCTGCACTGTCGCTAAACAGTTGCAAATCAGCAGAAATAAAAAAATCGGCAAGCCCAACTTGAATCTGTGGCCACCAGTAAGTAACTGATCGACCACTTGCGAGTAAACCTGTCCTAAATGACAAACCTGCTCAGCAACTCAGCAATTTCGAACAATAAAATAAATACGCAAAAGATGGTAGAACAAGGTATATTGGCACAAATACTAGCAAAACTAAGCAACCAAGAAAGATTTTATACAAGTCTTTAGACGCGAATAACGAAACTTGAGAACCTTATATCCGGACATCATTAAACCTGAATATTTATATATAATTAGAAATCATACTCTCGCTAAAAACGTGGATGTTTTTCTTATCACAGAAACATATTTCACGAACCAGTCCTTCATAAAATTCAGAAACTATAATATTCATCACACTATTCATCCCAGCAATTGTGCACGCGGAGGAGCTGCCGTTCTAATTAAAAAATCATTAAAGAATTAACCTGACTGGAAAGTGTGCAAGGAAGAATTTTAATCTATAATATACTATCACTAACAGCGGACTACAGTCCACGAAGGCATCAGATAGAATGCAACCAGTGTAAAGCGCTTATCGAAATGCATACCCATCGGTTTATAATGGGTGGAGATTTCAACGCTAAACACATCAATTGGGTTTCAAGGCTCACGTCTTCCAAGGGCAGAGAATTAATGCAAGCTATTTTTGCTATTTAAAGCAATCTGCTCCATTTCTCTGCAACAAATTGACGAATTGGCAGAAATTCTGTCATATCATTGATGACAACTTAGACCTTTCTAAACAAATAACAACTGAAGACCAGCTGGAAGCGAATTAACGCATTTTACCCAAACGTTACAACAAGCGGTCTGGTGTAGCATCCCCGTCCCGAAAAATCACAGAAATCATAACGGGCAAAACTACCTAAGATAAATCATATACCTCATCTCAGTAAAACACACGCTTCGAAATAAATGGCGATTCTCCAGGTTTCCATTGCTAAAGACCGAAACAAACTTCTTGACCAATACGATAAACTCAGAAACTCGAAAATTTAAGAGCGATGTATTCAATTCATATATAAATGGGAGCGCAATACGAAATACTCTTTTTGGAAATACACGAAAAACTTTAAAAGACCGATAGTTCAACGAGCACCAATAAAGAAACTCGACGGAAACTGGGCTAGAAGAGAAAAAGAAAAGGCTGAAGTGTTTGCTGGTTATTTCTCTGATGTATTCGATTAAGACAAGGTGACTAATGGGCTTATCCCTAACAACTAACACACTCCGATAAGTTAAGATTTACTACCAAAAACTGAGCTTGAGGTAATAGAAGACCTGAAATCCAAAAAAGCACCAGCATTTGACCTGATAACAATCGAGTAACTCCGCCAGTTGTCGTTAGTAGGCATATCGACAGACATTATCACTATTCTCAAACCGGGTAAATCTGCTTACCACATCACCTCATATCGACCGATATCACTGCTGTCGCTATTGCCTAAAATCTTCGAAAAAATTCTTATTAAGCGGCTATCGTCAATAATAGAAAATAAAGGTATTGTGCCCCACCATTTATTTGGTTTTCGAACAAAACACTCAACAATCGACCAAATTCACCGAATAACAAATGTCATCGAGGAGTCACTTGAAGAAAAAAATTCCTGCTCAGCGGTCTTTCTAGATCTATCGCAAGCTTTTGACAAAGCTTGGCACGACGGCCTGCATTTTAAAATAAAGATGACATTGCTATCTGAATTTTACAACATCATTGATTCCTATCTCAAAGAAATATACTTTCGAGTAAAACAAGGAGACTTTTACTTTATCCTAAGACTTATCCCAGCCGGAGTACCCTAGGGTAGTATCCTAGGACCATTATTACACCTGCTTTTCGCCCATGATATCCTTCCTGTTGAAGATGTTAAAATCGCTATATTCGCTGATGATGCGGCCCTACTGGCTGTGGGTAAAACGGAAGAAGAATTTACAAGATGCTTGCAAAAGGCAATCAATATAGTGGCGCTATGGCCCGCGAAATGGAAGCTAAACCTAAACCATACAAAATCTGTCCACGTTAACTTTACAAATAAATCCATACGATACCTCCTGTTGTACATCGATAGTACGCAGTTACCACATGCTAACACCGCCAAATATTTGGGCATGACATTGGATACCAAATTATGATGAAAGGAGCATTACTTAAAAAAAGGAGATGAGCTTATCTAAAATTTAAGGCTATGAAATGGCTCCTAGGTCGGCGATCTAGGCTATCAATATCAAACAAGCTGAGGGTCTACAAGCAAGTATTCGAACCTGTTTGGATATATGAGGCCCAACTCTGGGGCTGTACGTCCAGCAGCAATATCCAGTTGATCCAACAGTTTTAAAATAATGTCTTACGAAATGTTGTTAATGCCCCACAGTATATACGCAACAGAGATCTTTATCGAGATATTGGAATCAATATGGTAGCAGAACAGATAAAAAAAGCGGCAAAGGCTAATAACTCTCATCTCGTAGAGCATGTAAACCTAGAAGCATCGAGGGTAAACCTCACAGAAAAGCTTTAATGTCGCTTAAAGCGAACTAAGCCCTTCAAAAGAAATGCCTAAATACTTCGGATAAAGTCTCAATGTGAATACTCGGATACACATTTTGAAACTTGGTCGACACAAGGCAAAAGAAACAAGCGCATGGCTTTGCCACGGGTGCATCTGTTATGTAGGTTGCTATTACTAAGATGCTGTCTTTTTCGTAGTCAGTGTTATGTGAAATTTTATATTATTGAGAAAACACGTCTGTTGCTTTTCTATATTACTTTATTAATGATTAATTGAACTTATGCAGTGTTGCTGCTAAGCTAACGACTCAAGCGTCGTTAAGGAATATGTGCTTATGTATTTATACTAAATTGGGTGAGGCGGTTTCATGGTGTAATATGTTATGCACGATCAAATGCATGGTGGACTCATGATACTGCTGTCTCAGGAGAAGACTGAGCACAATGATCGCTAACTACGATGATCTTTTATTACTTAATGACATATAGAATGTATGCCAAAGTATTCTGTTGACATGTGTGCCAATGTAATATATTGACATACATACTACACCTCCCTTTTTTGAAGATTGAATTAATTTTTAAAAAATTTTAAATTTTGACATTTTTTTTGCCCCAGTATTTTTTCCAGTAATCAGCCGAAAGTATCAAAAAATATGTCATAATAAGTTTTAAGCAGCGTGTTGTAAGCATGCGCTGTAGCGCAATCGGTCGAGCGACGGCAAAAATTGTTTTTAATAATATTCCTTATTTTCGTTTATTTACTTATTAGTATATATTCTTTTATATAGTTTTTTTAATTGCGGTTGAAAATAGCTAAACGCTACACACAGGCAAGCCAAATGCCAGCAGCTTCCAGCAATTAAGGCACAATTAGTGAAATACAGTTTTTTATATATTTTATTTAAAATCTGTCCCTATGTAGGACAATCATTAAATTGCTTAATCTAGCCTTAGTTTGTATAGAAAAATATATATATTTTTACAGTATGATTTGTACAATTAATTTGATGGGGAAAGGATAAGTGGAGTGAAATACAGTGCAGAAATAAAATTAATTAAATTATATAAAACAAAAATTGTGTTTAATAACCAATGTTATGCATGTGAATATTAGTGCATCGTAAAAATTTCGTAAATCAGACAAACAAAAAAAACAAAAAAATTTTTCTATGACCTCATACATACAATATGGCAGCGCTCTAATGAGAATGCCACCTAACGATAATGAGAGTAGTCCGATTTCTGTAACATCTTGGCGTTACCTTCTATTTACTACACCATGATTTGTGGTAATGTTTTTTGGCAAGGAATATCAAGGATACGGCTATATTAGTTATATTTGATAATTGCTTGTAATTTGTTTTTGTAGGTAACATTTTTGACACTAGAGTTGAATTCCAAAACAAACCACGGTGTCATGTGCTATACAGTTGCCCATCTTCTTCATGGGCATTTTCTTTCATTCACGCACTCACCAACAGAGTGATTATATATGATTAGATTTTCCGTTTCTCAATTTCTCAATGCCCATATTAAATGATTCTATGTTTTTACCACGAAAGGAAAAACTGTACTCGTTTTGGTCGATTGTCTTCCTTTTACAGATCACGTATGACTAGTGTCATGCTGTCATGTTATTTTTATTCAGTAATGTTTGACAAATCATCATGGAAAGACTCACACTCTAACAACATCTCCAAATTATTCTGGAGCAGCTCAATGAAGATCCGCTGTTTTCGCGTCAAATTTTGTTCAGTGGTGAGACACATTTCTGGCTCAATGGGTATGTCAATATTTACAGGATTAGGCACTCTAACTGTTACCAATTCAAACGACCCTATTAACTTATTTTTAATTGATTCAAACTACAAAAATGTGTGGAAATAATCAAAATTTTAAAATCCCATCAGCTTAGCTCGATTTGGCATCCTTTTGCCTTGACTTTGGCCTTCAAACTGTCAAAGAATGAGTTGCATGCTGCACGAATGTGGTCCTGCGGTATTTTAGCCTATTCCCGTACAATGGCTTTCTTCAGCGCATCCATACTGGCATATTTTCTAGTCCTCACCTTGCTCTCTATAATGGCCAATATGGAAAAGTCCATCGGATTGGCATTTGGCGAATTGGAAACCCATTGTGTGGACGAAATAAGGTTTGGCACATGATTTTTTAACCATTCTTGGTTCACACGAGCTTTATGAGACGGTGCCGAGTCTTGTTGGAACGTCCATGGTGTACGACCGAAATGTTTCCTGCTCTACATCAGCTTCCAAAACATTTTCATGATAAAAAGTCGCATTGATCTTGACTCCAGTTTCGATGAAAACGATTGGAGAGCGTCCATCGGCGGTCATAGCTGCCTACACCATAACTTGGGATGGAAAATTACTTCGGAAGGCCACTCGTAGGCTCAAATTTTCGTATATGTATTCAGTTAAGTAAACAAGATCATTTTGAGGGTTTATGAACTGCTCTATTGGGGAGTTGTTCTCATCAGTGAATACAA
>JBAMBQ010002542.1:0-20254 GCA_037044495.1 Stegana nigrithorax
TTAGAGATTCTTCCATCAGTGCTTTTGGGATTGCGAACATGTTTCAACGAAGATATTAACGCATCTGCGGCAGAAATGTTTTACGGCACACAAATTCGACTGCCTGGAGAAATTTTCACACACACAGATGAACCAGTCGACCATACTCAATTTCTACACAAGTTTAAGGAACAGATACTCCAGATCCGACCGGTTCCTGCTGCACATCATTCTAACAAGCCAATGTTCATTCTCAAAATCTTGTATTCGTGCAGTCATGTATATCTCCGTAGCGATCATGTCAAACGACCACTTGAATCACCTTACACCGGCCCATACTTGATAAAAGAACGCATCAACGACCGTCTTGTCGCTGTCGACATCAATGGCACAACACACAACATACCCATTGAAAGACTGAAACCAGCATTCGACGTTGGAGATCCGGATGTTGCAGAAAACCCTGTGCAAAAGTATACATGTCTTTCTCAGGCCAGCAAGACCAGGGCTGGATTTCAGTAGCAACAACAACATCAGCAACCACTACAAGCTTCAACTATCATTCGTGAAAACACTAAGGGGAAGTAGCTGTGGTGGCAACTGATGCGCACTCTGACGTCAATAAGCATCAATTAAAATATGTGGCAACCCAGCTGCGAACCGCGCGTTGACAACTCTGATGAGGACGCCATCTCTTCTTCTTCTCTGTCTTGAGTGCGCGGGATAACAATGTGCATCACGAGATCATATAAGAAATACTATGATGTATGCAAATTCACTTAATTGTTAAATAAAGAACAATAAATAGTTATACTACTTGTATAATCAGAGAATATGTATACTAAGAAGACGCATCTCATACAAACTGCTTGTCAAGTTGAAATGACAAAATCAGGCAGCGGCGGGCAGCGTGTGTTGGAAGTCAAACTGCTGTACTGCCATCTTTCGGAAAATATTTTCTGCTCTTTGTCTTTGTGTTTTTTTTTTCTTTGCTATGCATGTGCTGCTCGCACTCATGCTTTGATTACAATCGCTTGTCTTTATTTTGATTTCGGTTTTTAGTGTGTGATTTGTCTATTTTAGGGTAGATTTCTGATATTTGATAAGTTATGAATGAATGGTTAAATATCAAACACATTTTTTATGCGCATTTTTGCATTATTTAATATGTAATTAATTTTTAATAATTGCACATGTTCCTATTATAGCACTATATTTTTTAATTATAAATGAATAATTATTATTCACATAAATTACTACAATTATATGAAAATCCTAAGATCTCCATATTTATCCATTAATATTGCTCAATTTATTGAATGCAGACACCTGTCGAAGATCGAAATAAATAGTCCACCAAATATTCATATTTGGCGTAGCCGGCATAAATTGTCTTCATTTAATATTTTGCGCACTCCACTACAATCCGAACGAACTGGTGTTTCAATTGATCGCCAGTTCAATTGAATGCATGCCAAATTTTTGTTTTATATGAACAGAATAATATAACCATTGTTCAATAAATGTATTTTGCACGCAATAATTTTCAGCAAAAATGCGTAATTACTGCAATATATTATAATTGGCTTTGGCTTTTTTATGCACACAGCCAAAGAGTGAAGAAGCAGCTTTGAGAAAATATATGCCCGTAACAATAAAGAAGCAAAGCCAATATTATATAAAAAGCGAGAAAAATTAAATAGCTAGATTTGAAATTTCTAAAATCATGATAAATTCGCTTATTAGTGTGTGTGTATTCACATACTGCAGGTGTTGCTGTTCAAATGCATACACAAATTCAATTTTATTGTCTTTTTATGCAAGGCTCACATGAAAAGCAGAATGAAATGCCCGTAGCAATAAGAAGAAGAAGCAACACAAAGCAAAAAATATATTCTTAATACATAATCAAAATTTCAAAATCATAAAAATGTATTTAAGACGGCAACGTCGACTAGCGACTTTTCATACCAGCCACTCATAAAATGTAGCAAGCAAAAGAATTGTAGCAAGAAACTTGTGCACACACCAAATTGAAGACAACAACATTCTTGGATTTCCAAAAAAATGGCAATCGCCACACACATGACAATTAAAAAAAAATTAAAAAAGAAATATGCGCGACCGGCTAGCCCAACGACTACAATCAAAACTAGAAAGGCAGGGCTATAGTCGGGCGTGACCGACTATAGAAACCCTGTACCGAAGCCAAATCTTAATATATTTTTTTGTTGCTTTAATATTTTGTATTCATTATGTAAGGATATCTCAAGAAAAAAAATTTTTTTTTAGTGAAAGCCATTTTTCGACTGATCGTTCCTATGGCAGCTATATGTTATAGTAAACCGATATTTACCATATTTAGAAATATGATTGGATATTATATCAAATCATTAAATCCGAAATTTGGTATAGATATCTTAATAAATAAAAAAGTTTTTCTCAGTAAATGTTGTTTTTCGGCCGATCCTTCCTATGGCAGCTATATGTTATAGTAAACCGATATTTATAATATTCGGGAATATGATTGGATATTACTTAGAATTGTTAAACCCAAAATTTGATAACGATAGCTTAATATACAAAAAAGTTTTTCTCAGTAAATGTTGTTTTTCGGCCGATCGTTCCTATGGCAGCTATATGATATAGTGAACCGATATACATAATTTTTAGATATGTGATTGGACATTAGGTAAAACAATTAATTCCCAAATTTGGTAAACATAACATAAAAAATAAAGCAGTTTTTGTTACTAAATATGGCTTTTCGGCCGATCATTCCTATGGCAGCTATATGTTATAGGTTGAATATCGAAAAAAAAAATAAACTCGTTATGCCTATGTATTAGGAGAGTCTTCGTCCCAAATTTGGTGGTTGTAGGTCTTACCGTTTCCGAGATCCGTGCGTTCATACGGACAGACGGACAGACGGACATGGCTATATCGACTCGCCTTTCGATGCTGATCAAGAATATATATACTTTATGGGGTCTGCCACGCCTCCTTCTGCCTGTTACATTTGCACAACTTTAATATACCCTTTACCATTTTTTGGTACAGGGTATAAAAACGCTTTGTATATGAAGACAATCATCACACACACATGCAACTACCACCGAAAAAAATATAATAATAATGCTCTTACCAAACCAAAGCTTACTAAAAAACCAACATGAACAGTAAACTAAGAATTATAGCGTGGAACGCCAACGGCATAAGCAGCCACATACCAGAACTAACACAATTTCTATATGATAATCTCGTTGACATTGCACTCATAGCGGAAACACACTTGACTAACGATCATAGAATAAAAATACACGGATACAAGCTACTGACCACAAACCACCCAAGCGGATCAAGACGTGGAGGAGCAGCCATACTAATGAAAGAGAACTTAAAATATACAGAGCTTGACCACTATAAAACAGACCATATACAATCAACAATCATTGAAATAAAAGACAACATTGGACCAATAAACATAGCCGCATTATATAGCCCACCTAGACACAAAATAACGTGCGACCAATATGTAAGATACTTAAAATTACTCGGTCACCGATTTTTTGTCGCGGGAGATTTTAACACAAAGAACACGATATGGGGGTCAAGAACCACTACCACGAAAGGCAAAAACCTATATAATGCGATGCATAAAACGAAAGCGAAACACTTCAGCACTGGAGAACCAACCTACTGGCTAGCAGATCCCAATAAAACACCAGATCTAATAGACTTCTGCATAACTCGTAACATTAACGAAACCTCACTCCAAATCAAATCGAAACTTGACCTGTCATCGGACCACTTACCCATTTAAATTGAATACAACACGGACACACGGTTTCCTTTTGTTTTCCCGGTCGTACGAGTTTTGTACGTGCTCCTGTAAATAATAAGTTTAGAAGTGTTTATCGCGGTGTATATACTCACATACGTGTGTGACGCGATCTGCTACGCGTCGTTGAAGTGTGCGCTCCCGTGCGGGTGTTTTTCCCACCTATCGTGCAAAAAACAATTAATAATTGTACAAATTATTAATTTTGTGCAAAAGCGGTACTTACCTGTTGCTGCAATCCAAAGCTCAGCTGTTACGCTC
The DNA here is from genome assembly GCA_037044495.1 of Stegana nigrithorax. Taxonomy (NCBI): domain Eukaryota; kingdom Metazoa; phylum Arthropoda; class Insecta; order Diptera; family Drosophilidae; genus Stegana; species Stegana nigrithorax. The sequence continues at coordinate 4,082 of JBAMBQ010002542.1, forward strand.
TCAGCTGTAGCAAAGCACCTAACGATCACTATACAGTTGCCTCGCTTGCACTAAAGCTCAAGTTGAGTTCAAGATCAACGAGCTTTTGAAGTTTGAGAAATAAGGGTGCGTTCACACCATACTTTTTTCTAAGTGCGTTATCATTTGCACTCAGCGTCCGTTGACAAAAGTGATTTCTACGATCACCTCAGTTACTTACCGACAGCATGAGTATCGTCCGCAACACACATTCCTGAAAGTGGCTTTTGTCGAAAATGTGGTGGATACCGCTGTTGACGGCCTCGACCTCATAAATGGTGTTGGATTGAGCCCCAAACTTCCCGCTGCGCAAGTTAATGACGCTAACCCCTCTGTGTGCACCAACCCCTTTGAGGGGAGAAACAAGGTTGCTCACTCGCCCCAGGGCCCCTGTAACTCGAATCCGTCAGGAGACACTGTTCCACCCCACAAGGCGTGTTGCCATGGCTTCGGTGCTCTCCCAGTGCCGGAGCTGGCGAAGTATGGTCAAGGCCCATTTCGTTAAGAACCGGCATCTGACGCAACCGGTGAATCTATGGCTCAGTGAGATTGAAGAATTGCAGCGCACACTGACCCACCGGATCGACCCTACTACTGCCAACGCCAGTTCCACCAGCCCAGACAGGTCGGAAAAAACTCAGCAGTATCAGCAAAAACAGCTAATCAATGATCCTAGCACCAGCGCTGCTGCCACTGCCTACAGCTAGACTTGAGCGAACTACGAATAGGACAGCGTGCAGTATAGTTGCCCCCCTGAGTAGCACCCCTGCTCCGCCGAGCAACATATCTGCCACACCAGCGCCCACGACACTCCAGCGAGCAAGCCAGGGTGACAAGTGGCAGCACGTTTCGAAGAAACGCTAATATAGTCAAGGTGCCCAGCGAAAAATCCTTCGGTTACCAGCCACAATTCGGTTACCAGCCACCCTCGCCGCTAAGCTGGTCCAAGCAGGAAGAATTCGTGTGGGATGGGTAAACTGCCGCATCAGGAGCAAACTTGACCCCAAGAAGTGCTACAAGTGTCTGGAATTTGAACACCTATCAAGGCAGTGCCCCAGCTCCTACGACCTGTCGAAGATGTGCTTCAAGTGCGGCCAGCCAGGTCATATGGCTAAGACATGCCCAAGTGCTCTTAAGTGTATCATTTGCACCCGGAAAGGAGCTCGAGACACGGCGCACTCAACTCACTCACCGTTGTACCAAGAAGCAGTTAAAAAAGTCCACATAAGATGAAGTTTATCTAATTGAACTTAAACCACTGCGAAACGGCCCAGGATCGGCTCGCTCAAACCATCCTTGAGGAACGAGTGAATCTGGCAATCCTGAGTGAGCCCTATAGAGGCTCCAATTCCGACACTTGGTGCACTGACAGAGATAGCAAAGCTGCAATATTGTCGTGCTCGCCTCAAGCAACACTACTCGAGGGAGTGAAGTCGGCACACGGCTTTGCTCGGGCAAAAATCCGGAACCTGTGGATCTACAGCTGCTATCTGCTGCCGAGCATCACGCTTGAGCAGTACTGTAGTATACTGGACGAACTGGTACAAGATGCTAGGCTTCACCAACCTGTCCTTATTGCCGGCGATTTTAATGCGTGGGCCACAGAGTGGGGCTGTCCTCGCACTAATGCCAGAGGGCGTTCACTACTAGAGGCGTTTGCAATACTAGACATTGCGCTCCTGAACGAGGGCACGACGCACACTTTCATCAGAGCTGGCGCCGGCTCCGTCAGTGCCTCTATGTACAACACGGCCAGTTGGAGGGTAAGCGAAATCTACACAGGTAGCGACCATCAGTCGATCCTTGGCAGCGTCTCTCCTCCGGGTCCAGCCTCGGCCAGGTCCCACACCCCATGTGGGTTCAAACCGCAAACGCTGAATCCGGAAATGTTCGAGAGGGCGCTCAATGAGGTCACTCCCCCGGCTAACCCTGTGCATGCGGCGGAAGTCCTAACGCAATCGGTACTTACAGCCTGCAACGCGAGCATGGTCACTAGCCTACGATACAGGCGCCACCATCCACAGGTCTACTGGTGGTCCAGGCCCATTGCTGAGGCACGTGCAGATTGCTTCCGAACAAAAAGGCTACGCAACGGTGACCCAACCCTAGCAAGGCAATATAGTCACAAACGCAAGGCGCTCAGGGACCCGATCAGGTACACCGAGCGGCAGTGCTACCTGAATCTCAACGATGAGGCGGAACTAGACTCCTGGGACAAGGCCTATAAACTGGTGGTCAAGAAAACCGGGTTCTGTAGGTCAGCAATCCCGGGTTCCCACGACGAAATGCTGCGTATCTTGGAAGTTCTCTCCCCCAAGATCACTGAGGAGAGGGCACCGTCTACAGATGACAGTGCCTGAACAAGTATCCCCGAGGTAACACCGTCAGAGGTCTTGGCCGCTGCCAGGAAAATCAAACTGGGCAAAGCTTCTGGCCCCGATGGCATCCCTAGCAACGCTATCCAGCTAGCGATCAACCTGCGCCCTGAACAGTTTGCGTTGGTCTTCAGCGTCTGTCTTCAGTCCGGCACTTTTCCTGCAATATGGAAGCGGCAGAATCTAGTTCTCATCCCGAAGCCCGGCAAACCACCTGGGGACCCCTCCTCCTACCGGCCTATCTGCCTGATAGATACGGTTGCAAAAATCTTGGAGAGGATCATTTGCGCCAGATTAAAAGAAGCTGTTACGCTAGCGGGCGGACTTTCGCCGAATCAGTACGGCTATATCAAGGGGAAGTCAACGCTGGACGCTATCGAACACCTGACCTGCGGGGCTATTGCGGGTACCAGGTGGAAGGGCGGCACCAAGCGCTATTGCTTGGTTGCCACTCTTGATGTGGGCAACGCTTTCAACACGGCCAGGTGGACTCGTATCTTGGACGCACTACGGACGCCGGGCGTTCCCGGATATCTGGTTCGAATTATTGACAGCTACCTCAGTGGGCGTACCCTTTTTGAAACTGATTCTGGCACTGGCGAATATACGGTTTCGGCGGGAGTCTCCCAGGGCTCCGTGCTTGGACCCCTGCCCTGGAACGTCATGTACGACGGAATCTTACGGCTGGAACTTCCCATCAACGCTAACATCATTGGCTTTGCAGACGATATCGCTGTGGTAGTTGTGGCCAAGCAGTTGGAGGAAGCTGAACGTGTATGCAACGCTACTATGGACAGAGTCTACAAGTGGCTGCACGAGGCTGGCCTCCAACTTGCGGAACACAAGACAGAAGCGCTGCTTATCTCTTCGCGGAAGATAGTCGAAACGGCAAATATCCGGGTCAGATAAGCTTCAGCAGAGCTATAAAGTACCTGTAGCCTTATTAATTCCCCCCGCGAAGCAATGCTTTACGGCAGTACTGCGGGGTGAAACTATAGTATTTGTTATTTTTTGTTATTATTATTGTTATGAAATAAAAAAATAAATAAAAAAAAAAAATACAACACGAGCATCGATAGTATAAAATCTAGCCGCAGAATGTACAACAAAAAACAGACTTGGAAGCCTTCCTCGAATATATAAGAAAAACCCTTAACACACAAATCCACTTCAACTCGCCGGAAATCATCGAAAAACTATTGTCTATATCAACGATACAATCAATGAAGCCTTTTCCATATCGTCACCCACCCCAGATTCAAGATCATACCAAAAGTACACGCCAGCTTATATCAAGAAACACATTAACGAAAAAAAAACTCCGCAAAGTAACAAGATAACCTGATGACAAAACAAAACTAAATAAAGCTAGGAAAAACCTGACAAGCGCACTTATTAAAATAAAAAACCATAAAATAAACAATTACCTACAAAGTCTGACACCAACCTCAGAAACGAATTATTCACTATGGAAAGCCACCAAAGCTTTAATTAAGAAGACACCACATCAACCACAACTGAAAAAAACCGACAACACTTGGGCAAGAACGGACGCGGAAAAGTTTGCGCTCTCAGCTGACCATTTCGAAGCAACATTCACACATCACTCGACAAGTAGTAATAGGTTACCAGCTAACACAATCCGAACAACAAACTACACTATAAAAAATATAACATCCGCGGAAAAACGGCAAACCATACAATACAAACTTAAAAAAAAAAAATCACCAGGATATGACCAACTAACTGGCACAATCATCAAGGAACTGCCGGACGAAGCCATAAATCTCTTGTGCAGATAATTTTTTTTTTTTTTCTTGTTTTTATTTCCCAATTTTATAAGTATTCTGTCTCAAATAAGTTTGACTTTAATACAATATTTAGAGCTTTAAGGGTTTATAATTAAGATACATGAGCATTCAAATGTAGCTAACTATTATATTTGATATTTAGTTTAAATTGGAGAAAAAAGAGAGAAAAAAATAGGAACACCTCGGCTGCAGGCGATTACTACACACAGCTTCCCCGCTCTCGCGAGATACGTCGGAGATCCGTGTTAAGTTTACTTTTCTTTCATAACCTGATAAACGGAAAAGTCAATTCGCCTTGTCTCCTCGGGAAAATAAACTTTAACGTGCCTTCGCGTTCAACAAGATACTATTTGCCCATTAGACTAAACACTGCACGATCATCTTTCTTACTGCATGATCCCTTTTATGTTATGTGTTTGGCTTATAACTCTATCATTTATTTTCTAACATAGCCTCCTCTTCCTTTTTAAAATCTCTTCTTACCCGTTGATTTAATGAAATTAGATAGAATTAGTTACTTATTTGAATTTTTACTATGTATATTTGTATTAATTTTAATTTAGTTTTTAATTTTATTAATTAGTTTTTGTAATCTTCTAGTAATAATAATCTTTGTGAAGTAGATAAAACAGTTGTTGACCATTATCGGTCGTAGCTGTGGTACAGGCACTAGATCTGGTTTCGTAAGTCCTCTTGATTGGTAGTGCGCTACCACAACGTCTGCGAAAAAAAAAAGAAAAAAAAAGTATATTTACATAATGTTTATTAATTTATAATTGAATTATAATAATTATTAATTTATAATTAAAAAATATAGTGCAATAATAGAGACATGCGTAATTGTTAGAAATCAATTACATATTAAATAATGAGAAAATATGTTTGAAAAATTACTTGGATATTTATCCATTCATTCATTTCTTATCAAACATCAAAAGTCCACCTTCAAAGAGACAAACTTCACACTAAGAATTAATGCGACCAGCACATGATATGTAGGCAGATAGGGAAACAATATCAATTGAAATCACATCAAAAGCGCATACATAAAAGAATTAAAACCGAAATCAAAATAAAGACAAGCAGTTGTCATCAACAGCATGAGTGCGAGCGGCACATGCATAGCAAAGGAAAGAAACACAAACACAAAGAGCAGAAAATATTTTCCGACAAAGGGCATTATAGCAGTTTGACTTCCAACACACGCTGCCCGCCGCTGCCTAATTTTGTCATTTCATTTTGGCATGCCGCTTGTATCAGATGCGCCTTCTTAGTATATATATTCTCTTATATTGGCAACTTGGTTTAAGCTGTATAATTTATTGTGGTATTTCTTCGTGTGCTTAGGTCTAATCCCTTCGTAGGCTATGTTCTATTTACTACAAATTGATTTATCTATTCAATATAAGTTCATTTTACTATTTATACGCATTTATTTAAATGTGACTAATCGGTCTGCTCCGTGGGCCGCGACTGTCTTCGGGGTGTGGTCTCTTGGCTCGGGTCGTCTGGTCCAGCAGTAAGGCCAAGGTGTTGTTGACCGCAGGACTTCTTGGCGATGGATCAGTATTTCCCTAACCATATGGTACTCTGTAGGCACCAGTCAAGTTACTCCTTGGCACTGTGGCTGACTTTTGAGACGTTGCGCATGTCAAGTTCCTCCTTGACACACGGCTGATTTTTCCTTAATACTGCTCAGTACAGTAACAACTCACCGTGACCAACCGATCCCATTTGGTGTTTTGCGTGTAGTTCATATCCTATCTCGTTTAAACCATGGATGAGCAACACGCGGCCCGCAAAACATATTTTTTTTTTCTGTCCAGCTTATATAACTATTTTGTCTGTCAAACCCATTAAACGCATGCGAAAGAAAAAAACCACATGCTTTTACTTCGGCCAATTAGTAAATTGTCCAAATCCTAATAAGAATCTGATAAAACAGAGCCTAGTTCGGCTTTTCTTTTGGCTGTTCGCTCGGCGAAACAACAAAGTCGTCGTTCAACAAAATATAACGTTTTTATGTTGATTGCTTTGTTCTATTTGTAAGAACTTAATGCATTCAGAATAATACCGATTTAAAAAAAGTAATTTGCCTCACCCATATAAGCACACTATTGAAGTGAAACTGTTGCACAAAATGTTAGGAATGAAGAAAGAAACCAAGCAATTCACTATTCACTAATTCACTATTTCAATCCGTTGGCACCGGTGCATAGTAGTAGAACATCGCCAATAATAATTACAAGAATTACTACTAATAAACATATTAGTGGTCGCTCATATTACTGGCGTACTAACACAATGTACTCAACAGCAACAACATTCATATAAAATCTGTCTCGGGATATTCAAATGTTTTCACCCCTATTAGCAGCAGCTAAGCAAGGCAACGATCTATAAGTATTACACAGCAATATAGGTGGATACGTATGCCGTATGAAATGTTGTCTCAGCGAAATCTACTCTCTTGTTTGTTTACTTATTATTTCATAGATGAGTAAATTTTATATTCGCTCACGAATCAGTACAATCAGTAAAGCATTTTTTATCTCTCTTACTCATGCGTAAGCAATCATTCTCTGTTACCTTCTTTTTGGACTTACACCTTAAAGTTTTACTAAAAAAGTTTTACTTCAAAAATTTATTTTTCTCAGTAAACATCGAAAATTTTTATAAATCTTATGTGAGCCCGGAGAAATTTCCACTCTTGACGAAAAATGCAAAGCAAATTATGTCTCTGTTAGTAAATACGTATGTTTGCAAGCAAATATTTTCATCCATGCAATAAATCAAAAATGACCACCGATCAAGACTGACGGATGCACAATTAGAAAGCTGTGAAAGTGTAGCAACTCAATTCTTTAGCACACATGTGATAAAAAAAAAGAGTACAGTTTTTTCCTTCGGGGTGAAAACATAGGATCATTTAATAATGTCATTGAGGAATTGAGAAATGACTTAAGAAATTGAGAGGCATTTACAAAAACGGAAAATTTAATTATATATCATCACTCTGTTGGTGAAAGGGAATGTCCATAGGGAAATAGGACCACTCTCATTATAGGTTTGTTGCGTTCTCATTAGAGCGCCGCCATTTTATATATATGACGTCATAGAAAAATTGTTGTTTTTTTGTCTGGTTTACAAAATTCGTACGATATATTAATATTGATATGCATAACATTTGTTATTAAAAACAATTTTTGTTTTATTTAATTTAAATAATTTTATTTGTGCACTGTATTTCACTTAATGTGCCTTATTGCCAGCAGCTGCTGGTATTTGGCTTGCATGTGTGTCACGTTTAAGCATTTTCAAACGCAATTAAAAAAAAAACTTTATAAAAGAATAAATACTAATAAGTAAATAAGTGAAAATAAGGAGTATTATTCAGCAGTTTTCGAACCACCGAACAGGCAGTTTGTAGAAATAAAAAAAAAAACTCGCCGTCCCTTTACCGATTGCGCTACATCGCTGCTTAAAACGAATTATGATTTTTTGATAATTTTAGCGTGAAAATTTTGACTGAAAATACTGAGGCATTACTGATTTCAGCCATTACTCCAGCTTATAGACATTATTAAATGTTAAAAAAAAAAACTTATTAAAATCGGTTCAGTATATTTTATGTAAAAGCGTGACAAAATTATATAATTAGTATATATAAAACCCAGTCGATTACACCAATTGGCCACTGGTTGCTTTTAAGGGTACATGGACTGAGTAATAATGTGCATCATCTTAGGTGTGGTCGTCTGCAGCGTAGAGAATGATTGCTTACGTATCAGATATAAAAAATGCTTTACTGATTGTATTAATTCGTGAGCGAATATAAAATTTACTCATCTATGAAATAAGAAGCAAACTAACGAGAGTAGATTTCGCTCAGACAACATTTCATGTGGCTCACGTATACACACATATTGCTTTGTAATACTCAAAGATCGTGGCTTTCCTTAGCTGCTGCTAATAGGGGTGGAATCATTCAAATATTCCGAGACAGATTTTATATGAATGTTGTTGATGTTATGCACATGATGGCATTACGCCAGTAATATGAGTGACCACTAATATATTTACCAGTAATGATTTCTATAATTTTTATTTCCGATATTGTAAAATTGTGTACCGGTGCCAATGAAGTGCAATAGTGAATTGCTTTGTTTCTTTCATACTTCATATACATTATACATAGTAACTGTGTATGGGTGATATGAGTCTTCGTCATTTACCATAGGTTTTAATTTTAGCGACATTAACAGTAAAGACTCTAACATATTTAACTCACATATATGTGAAAATGGTATTATTTTAAGGTATTCTACTATCGAGATTGTCCTGTACACCATAGTACATATTTGTTGCATAGAACACATTTTTGAACTTTATTGCTGTAGAAAACTCTGCTTTGCATTGCTGTTGCTAACAAGGATGGAAACATCAGAAAACAGAGAACATTTGTATATGAATGTTGTTGTTGTTGAGCACATTGGTACAGTACGCCAGTAAAATGAGTGACCACTAATATGTTTACTAGTGATGATTTCTATAATTTTTATTGCCGATGTTGTAATACTGTTCACCAGTGACAATAGAGTGCAAAACTGAATTGCTTTGTTTCTTTCCTACTTCATATACATAGTAACTAAATCTTCATTCCTAACATTTTGTGCAGCAGTTTCACTTCAATATAAGCACATTATATGGGTGACGCACATAAATTTTTTTTTTCAGATTCTATTTTCTCAATCGCAGACAATACTAAGGTATAGACACAAATACGGTTTTTCTATTCATTGTTTTTTAGATTCAATCATCGTCGTTCGATTCCATAGTTATCTTTTTTCAGTTGAATAATAATTGCAGTTTTTTTTTTTACCAATTAATATCCAATAAAATTAAAATATTCAAACAACCATGGTCACTACAGGCTCCATAAGTTTCCTAGAGCAACCGGGTCTACGCTCCAGAAACACCCGAGAACATCGGACAAGTATTGCTCACCCCTCCCTCGAAGTGGAGTCACGACTATCCGAAAGTCGAGGTTGTCAAAAGTTTGTCCTCTTGTTGTATTCGTTTTTCCATAATTAAGCAGGTTATGCTGGCAGGGTTGCTTAAATTATTACTCCTTATTACCGGCATCGAATCGAATCCGGGTCCTGGCAACAGGAACCCACCTGCCCCCCAGATATGGCGCTGCTTTGTCTGCAGTAGTAACATCGTACGGAACCAGGTCTCTGTGCGATGCCACCGCTGTAACAATTGGCGCCACTTCCCCTAACATCCACTCAGACACAACCCACATCGTCTACCCCCCTTCCCTTGAGCCCAACCCCTACGTAGTCTGATCTATGTACTGTATGCAACGACGCCATCCGAAGGAAACGTGCAGTTCGGTGTAACACTTGCAATGGATGGTGTCATCTAAGACCTTACTCCCATTTCCGTAATTGTAGAGAGTGGACTGCTGCATCAACAACAACACACTCAGCAGCCCCCCTAGTCCAATAAATCCGCTCATAACGGCACCTTCTCAGCATAACTTGGTCACTCAGCTAAACTGCCGGGCGGTCAACCCCCTCAGACTAATGGAATTCAACTGCAATGGACTGAGGAGGAAGATACTCGAAATTGCCACATACATGGTTGAAAACGACGTGGCAGTAAGAAACCAAGCTCACGCCTGGTAAGGAAAGTAAAACAGGGGGTACCCCAGGGCAGCGTGTTGTCGCCGCTTCTGTTTAATCTATACATGGCCAAACTCCCCATACCACCCCCGGGAGTCAGGGTCGTCACATATGCAGATGATTGAACAGTTCTTGCTTCGGGCAATCAATGCATATCTCAACGCAGTGACAGACTTATTCTCCAGAAGAAACCTTAACTTGATCGTTGATAAATCGTCCGCGTGCATCTTCACTTCATGGACGAAATAAGTCTCACTAACCCTGCCCATACAGATCGGCGACACTAGGATCCCAAATACCCGGAACCCAAGATCCTAGGTATAGTTTTTGACAGTATGTATATGTTCTCGGCAGATGCTGCAGCAGTGCACAGTCAGATGCGAAAGCGCAATAATGTAATTAAGGCTTTAGCCGGAAGCTCATGGGGTAAGCAAAAAGAAATACTGGTCACCACGTACAAAGCTATCGGGAGACCGGCTTCAGTATGGTCACCCCAATTCTGCATTGCGCTTAGCAACTGGTTGTCACCAAATAACATATGAAGCCCATCTGCACATCGAGACGAAAGTGCTGACAAATCCGGATCCCTGAGTGAGTTTCACCACTACACCAGGGAATTCACAAGGCAGGCCCCGTTAGGTGAATCGGAGTTCGGACGTGGCCTAAAAACGTTGCACACCAGAGCGGTGGAGGCATCGGGTCCCAGTAGCTTCTTGAACCCGATATTAAAAGGCCCCCCACCAGGTATATGTCCGGAAGAGGTAGATCTGCCCAGATCCACGCGGACAGTACTCGCCCAGCTTAGGTCGGAATACTGTCACATTACCAACAGCTATCGCGCCCGCATCGATCCCTCCATTCCAGACATATGCCCTGGATGTGCACAATCGCCCCACGACATCTTACATCTGTTCCGTTTTCCGCTCAAACCGACCACCCTGACCCCTCGAAACTTATGGTTACGTCCCCGCGAGGTGGCAAACTTTCTGGGCCTGGACCTAGATTGAGTTAGAACCACCCACTCACCCCCACCCACAGTCTCACAATAAGCTTTCTTCAATTTGTTAAATGTTTAATAAATATGTAAAATTTATAATTAAAAAGCAAACAGTAAATAATCCGCAACTACTTACTGCTACTCTACTAGAGTAACTAACTTCACGCAAGTGAAATCCGTTCACTTTTTGACATTTCTATCGAAAATGGCGCACGACGAGGACGGACGATGTCTGTTTTTTTTATTTTTCGTTCGTCGTCGCTTATACAGTTGCTCGTGATTTATTCAAAAGAAAAGAAAAAGTGCATAATAATAATACCACAGAGACTGTTAATCATATAGAGGCCGCATCTCATACAAGTTGAAATTTTTGTTCGTGGGCGCCTTTAAAGGCGCCCAAAATTCTGTTGGGAGTACCATAGTGCTTTACTACTCTGACTTTTCATTTTCGTTTGATTTGATTGGCCTAGCTCATATAAGCTTTTTTGGTGCCAACTACCATTTTGTTCGCATTGCAAGAATGTAGTTGATGTTGAAGTGGACGAGTGTTCAAATTTGTGCAGACCATCCTATTGCTTGCTACATTTTATGAGTGCTTGGTATGAAAAGGCGCTGGTCGACGGTACCGTCTGAAATACATGAGTTTGTGTGTGCGTGCAGAAAAGAATTTAATGATTTTGAAGTTTTGACTATTTCTATGTCTATCAAATATATTTTTTGCTTTGTGTTGCTGCTGATTCTTTATTGTCAAATGAATTTCATTCTGTTTTTTTTTCATGTGTGCCTGGTATAAAAAGGCCGTCGTATTCAATTTGTGTATGCATTTGGACACCAACACCATCAGTAATGTGATAGAAGTTTTTTTTGTTTTCCCGCTAGACGTGTTTTGTGCGCGATCCTGAAAAATAAAAGTAAATAAAAGTTTAGTAGTGTTTACTGCGGTGTATTTACTCACGGTACGTGTGCGACGCGATCTCTTACAAGTCGTTGAAGTGTGCGATCCCGTGCGGGTGATTTTTTCCTACCTATCGTGCAAAAAACAATTAATAATTATTAATTTTGTGCAAAAGCGGTACTTACCTGTTGCTACAATCCAAAGCACAGCTGTTACGCTCTCAGCTGTAGCAAAGCAACTAACGATCACCATACAGTTGCCTCGCTTGCACTAAAGCTCAAAGCTCAAGTTGAGTTCAAGATCAACGAGCTTTTGAATAAATTTTTTGAAGCTTTTGAGAAATTAGGGTGCGTTCACACCATACTTTTTTCTAAGTGCGTAATCATTTTTCACTCAGCGGCCGTTGACAAAAGTGATTTCTACGATCACCTCAGTTACTTACCGACAGCATGAGCGTCGTCCGCACCCCCCCACTCAGGGGGGCCGGAGCGACAATAACTTGGCGAAAAGACTGAACAGTCCAGTCAATAGTGACGTAGTCGACGGAGTAAAAATCCCTGAGTCGGCCCCTAAACGCCCTAAGAATGCGGCCTCACCCCCGGCGACACCCCCCGCGACCTCCCAAGCACATAGAGCAGCGCCTAACGCAGTGCCCTCACCACTAGCGATACCGGCACGTACGTTCCTGAAAGTGGCTTTTGTCGACAATGCGGTGGATACTGCTGTTGACGGCCTCGATCTCATAAATGGCGTTGGGTTGAGCCCCAACCTTTCCGCTGCGCAAGTTAACGACGCTAGCCCCTTGGTGTGCACCAACCCCTTTGAGGGGAGAAACACGGTTGCTCACTCGCCCCAGGGCCCCTGTGACTCGAATCCGTCGGGGGACACTGCTCCACCCCACAAGGCGTGTTGCCTTGGCTTTGGTGCTCTTCCGGTGCCGGAGCTGGCGAGGATCGGAGTCCTTATTGGTATGGTCAAGGCCCATTTCGTTAAGAACCGGCATCTGACGCAACCGGTGAAGCTATGGCTCAGCGAGATTGAAGAATTGCAGCGCACGCTGACCCTCCGGATCGACCCTACTACTGCCAACGCCGGATCCGCCAGCACAGACAGGTCGGAAAAAACTCAGCAGCATCAGCAGGAACAGCTGAACAACGACCCTAGCACAAGCGCTGCTGCCATTGCCGCCACTGCTGCAGCTACAGCTAGTTTCGAGCGAATTACGAATAGGGCCGCGCGCAGTTTAGTTGCCCCCCGAGTAGCGCCCCTGCTCCACCGAACAGCACCCCCGCTCCACCGAGCAACATATCTGCCCCACCAGCGCCCGCGACACTCCAGCGAGCAAGCCAGGGTGACAAGTGGCAGCAAGTCTCGAAGAAAAAAGCTCAGCCGAAAGCTAAACCCACGCGACCTGACGCTATTATAGTCAAGGTGCCCAGCGAAAAATCCTTCGCCGATATTCTGAAGTCAGTCAGAGGTGACGCAGGGCTTCAGAAACTTGGCAACGGAGTTAAGGCGATAAGACAGACGGTTACAGGGGACCTGCTGATTAGAATGGCAAAGGCGGCCGACCCTAACACCGAGGCTCTCCAGCAGGAGATTACTAGCAGGCTGGGCGCACATACTGTGAAGCTCACGGAGACGGCGCTGATCGAAGTTTGTGATCTCGATGACATCACAATGCCATGCGAAGTCATCGAAGCGCTCCAAACACGCATGGAGATGGACGGCACCTCGTTCCCACCAGACACACAGGCCACCCTAAGGAAGGCGTATGGCGCGACACAAATCGCCACAATTCGGTTACCAGCCACCCTTGCCGCTAAGCTTGTCCAAGCAGGAAGAGTTCGTGTGGGATGGGTAAACTGCCGCATCAGGAGCAAACTTGACCCCAAGAAGTGCTACAAGTGTCTGGAATTTGGACACCTATCAAGGCAGTGCCCCAGCTCCTACGACCTGTCGAAGGTGTGCTTCAAGTGCGGTCAGCCAGGTCATATGGCTAGGACATGCCCAAGTGCTCCTAGGTGTATCATTTGCACTCGGAAAGGAGCCCGAGACACGGCGCACTCAACGGGAAGTTCGAAGTGCCCGTTGTATCAAGAAGCAGTTAAAAAAGCCCACATTAGATGAAGTTCATCCAACTGAACTTAAACCACTGCGAAGCGGCCCAGGATCTGCTCTCTCAAACCATCCTTGAGGAACGAGTGGATCTGGCCATCCTGAGTGAGCCATATAGAGGCTCCAATTCCGACACTTGGTGCACTGACAGAGATGGCAAAGCTGCAATATTGTCGTGCTCGCCGCAACCAACACTACTCGAGGGAGTGAAGTCGGCACACGGCTTTGCTCGGGCAAAAATCCGGAACCTCTGGATCTACAGCTGCTATCTGCCGCCGAGCATCACGCTTGAGCAGTACTGTAGTATACTGGACGAACTGGTACAAGATGCTAGGCTTCATCAACCTGTCCTTATTGCTGGCGATTTTAATGCGTGGGCTACAGAGTGGGGCTGTCCTCGCACTAATGCCAGAGGGCGTTCGCTTCTAGAGGCATTTGCAATACTTGACATTGCGCTCCTGAACGAGGGCACGACGCACACTTTCACCAGAGCTGGCGCCGGTTCCATCATCGACCTGACGTTCGTAAGTGCCTCGATTTACAACACGGCCAATTGGAGGGTAAGCGAAATCTACACAGGTAGCGACCATCAGGCGATCCTTGGCAGCGTCTCTCCCCCGGGTCCAGCCCCGGCCAGGTCCCACACCCCATGTGGGTTCAAACCGCAAACGCTGAATCCGGCACTGTTTGAGAGAGCGCTCAATGAGGTCACTCCTCCGACTAACCCTGAGCAGGCGGCGGAAGTTCTAACGCAAACGGTACTTACAGCGTGCAATGCGAGCATGGCCACTAGGCTACGGTACAGGCGCCACCATCCGCAGGTCTACTGGTGGTCCAGGTCCATTGCGGAGGCGCGTTCAGACTGCTTCCGAGCAAAAAGGCTTGCAACCAGGCGACGCAACAGCGACCCAACCCTAGCAAGGGATTATAGTCTTAAGCGCAAGGCGCTCAGAGACCTGATCAGGTACACCAAGCGGCAGTGCTACCTGGATCTCATCGACGAGGCGGAACTAGACCCCTGGGGCAAGGCCTATAAACTGGTGGTCAAGAAAACCGGGTTCTGTAGGTCAGCAATCCCGGGCTCCCACGACGATATGCTGCGTATCCTGGAAGTTCTCTTCCCCAAGATCACTGAGGAGAGGGCACCGTCTACAGATGACAGTGCCCGAACAAGTATCCCCGAGGTAACACCGTCAGAAGTCTTGGCCGCTGCCAAGAAAATCAAACTAGGCAAAGCTTCTGGCCCCGATGGCATCCCTAGCAACGCTATCCAGCTAGCGATCAACCTGCGCCCCGAACAGTTTGCGTTGGTCTTCAGCATCTGTCTGCAGTCCGGCACTTTTCCTGCAATATGGAAGCGGCAGAAGCTAGTACTCATCCCGAAGCCCGGCAAGCCACCTGGGGACCCCTCCTCCTACCGGCCTATCTGCCTGATAGATACGGTTGCAAAAATCTTGGAGAGAATCATTTGCGCCAGATTGGAAGAAGCTGTTACGCTAGCGGGCGGACTTTCGCCGAATCAGTACGGCTTTACCAAGGGGAAGTCAACGCTGGACGCCATCGAACACCTGGCCTGCATTGCCCAGGGGGCTATTGCGGGTACCAGGTGGAAGGGCGGCACCAAACGCTATTGCTTGGTTGCCACTCTTGATGTGCGCAACGCTTTCAACACGGCCAGGAGGACTCGTATCTTGGATGCACTACGGATGTTGGGCGTTCCCGGTTATCTGGTTCGAATCATCGACAGCTACCTCAGTGGGCGTACCCTACTTTTTCAAACTGACGCTGGCACTGGCGAATATACGGTTTCGGCGGGTGTCCCCCAGGGCTCCGTGCTTGGACCCCTGCTCTGGAACGTCATGTACGACGGAATCCTACGGCTGGAACTTCCCAGCAATGCTAACATCATTGGCTTTGCGGACGACGTCGCTGTGGTGGTTGTGGCCAAGCAGTTGGAGGAAGCTGAACGTGTATGCAACGCTACTATAGACAGAGTCTACAAGTGGCTGCACGAGGCTGGCCTCCAACTTGCGGAACACAAGACAGAAGCGCTGCTTATCTCTTCGCGGAAGATAGTCGAAACGGCTAATATCCGGGTCGGTAGCACCACGATAAGCTCCAGCAGAGCTATAAAGTACCTGGGCATAATGCTAGACACAAGGCTATGCTTCAGGGAACATCTCCAGTACGCTAACACCAAGGCAGCGGAAACTACTCGGGCGCTCTCTCGCATTATGCTGAATACGAGAGGCCCTAAGCAAGGGCGCCG
>JBAMBQ010002543.1:0-11070 GCA_037044495.1 Stegana nigrithorax
GTGCTGCCGGTCTCGCTGATCTGCGTTGCCAATTTGATAGTATTCGTGTATGTTTTCTACAGTATTTCGCATTCGCTGAGCCAGACCATGCAGCGTACCGAGAAGCAGTTGGTCATCAAGCAGATACGCTTGTCGGTCTTGCTCTTCTTTTTGCTGGGTCTCTCCTGGATCTTCGGCATCTTTGCCTTCATGCACGCGGGCATTGTATTCTCCTATCTCTTCTGCCTAACTGCCACCGTACAAGGCTTCGTCATGTTCATATTCTTCATTGTTGTTGACGTGGTGCCACGCAACGAGTGGCAGCAATTGCTCTGTCCCTCGCTTACAGCGAAGAAGCAGCGCAAGCAACGCGAGATGCAATCCATTACGGCATCCACGAATGACCTCGTCAGAGCGCAGTCTTAGAGAATCATTTTACTTCTTCTTAGCTGAGAGTACAAGTTTTAATTTACGACGAACAATTAAAATAGCAGATTGGACTGATAGTTACTTGTAATGAACAATTAAATTATACAAACATATGCGTACACATGCATATGCGAATAAGTGAAAATATATAAATTATTAATTTATTTCTAAGAAAATGCATGTCTCTTACTTATCGCAACTGTAACGGCAGAGCAAACATCGCTGACCTGTGGCTCTTTAATTTTAAAGGAGTATTTACCGAATGTCGCATATAGAAATTGAATGCCTATAAAAATTGTGAGATTAGAAATTTTTAAAGCTTTCAAATATACTGCCATTACCGACTTGGTGGGTGGTGGGAGATTCTTGTTTAAGTGCAGCTAACTAAAGTACGTTTAACGTGAACGCTGCATCAATGTCAAGTCGCGCATAGTATATTTAGTAAATGCCTACTGCGATGCTGTGTACGAAACACATGAAAAGTATCAAAGAATAAAGCTTATATTAATTTAAATTACATTCTAAATACAACACATAAGGTGCATGTAAAAATACACAACAACAAATGTGGACTAGCCAGAGTCATAGGCCCCTCTTGCATTCCTCTTGAAATTTGTGGGTTTAATTGCAACTCTCAGTTAGAAAAGTGTTGTATGCCAAATAGAAAGAGGCATGCAACATGAGCATTTAGCGTTGCGCGCCACCTATGTGACATGCAGTGAAACAAGTAACACAACCGTTTTTCCCTTCGAAGGAGCATTGGGTCGAACACATGACCTCAGCAATCTATCAAACTTATGCGGCAGGTGGCGGTACAGTCTCTTCTTTCCACTGTAACCAGAGAATATGTATAATAAGAAGATGAAAACGTTTCCACCTGGGTCCTGTCGCCAGGACCCTGCCGTAAGATGGCGTGGGACCCGGACTTTATCATATGGTGGCAAATATTTTTTTCGGTGGTAGTTGCATGATGACGGTCTTCATATACACAGCGTTTTTTTGATCGTAGTTGTTGGGCTAGCCGATTGCGCACATATGTTATTTCTTTTTCGCTAGTTGTCATGTTTGTGTATGTATGTGGTGATTGTCTTCATATACAAAGCATTTTTTGTGGCGATTGACATTTTTTAGAAGTTTCATTTGTGAAGCTACAGTCGAAACTCGATAATCCGAAGAGTGATTGTAGGCCCAATTCAGACTATCCAATATTTAGGATTTCTGAATTGTTTTAATATATGCAACTTTATTAAAGAAAATCACAAAGGTCAATGAAAAAATAATAATTAATTTATAAGTTGTATATAAACATATAAGTATTTCCGTTAAAACAATATAAGTCCACTGAAGACATAAGGAAAACATGCAATATGGATTAAAGAATTGCAATTTATTTGAGTTACAGAGTAGCCAATGCATGAAAATTACTGTATTTTCGGATTAGCAAGTAGTCGGATTATCGAGTTTCGACTGTAGTTCATTTTTCTCGCCTTTTATGAAATATTGGCTCTTCTTCTTCGCTGTTACAGGCATTTAAAAAAAAAAGTCAAAGCCAATTAGAATATTTGCGCTAATTATGCATTATTTGTAAAAATAAGTGTGTGCAAAATATATTTATTTAAATATGATGCAATTATTCAGTTTATTCGGAACAAAAATTTTACATGCATTCAATTGAACTGGAGATCAATCGAAACACCAGTTCGTTCAGATTGTAGTGGAATGCGCAAAATATTAAATGAAGACAATTTAAGCCGGCTATGCCAAATATGAATATTGGTGGACTATTTATTTTGATTTTTGACAGGTGTCTGCATTTAATAAATTCAATAATAATGCACTTAATAAAATCAATATGAATGGATAAATATGGAAATGTAACAATTTTTACATAATTTGTATTAATTTCCAATTGATTAATAATTATTAATTTGTAATTAAAAAATATAGTGCAATAATAGAAACATGCGCAAATGTTAGAAATTAA
The DNA here is from genome assembly GCA_037044495.1 of Stegana nigrithorax. NCBI lineage: Eukaryota > Metazoa > Arthropoda > Insecta > Diptera > Drosophilidae > Stegana > Stegana nigrithorax. The sequence continues at coordinate 2,393 of JBAMBQ010002543.1, forward strand.
TTACATATTAAATAATGCAAAAAAACGCATAAAAAATATCTTGCATAGTTAAGGATTCATTCACTACTTATTAAACATCAAAAATACACTCTAAAATAGACAAACTTCACACTAAGCATTAGTGCGAGCAGTATATGAATAGACAGAAAGGGAAACAATATCATTTGAAATCTCATCAAAAGCGCATACACAAAAAAATAAAAACCGAAATCAAAATAAAGACAAGCGATTGTAATCAAAGCATGAGCGCGAGCAGCACATGCATAGCAAAGGAAAGAAACACAAACACATAGAGCAGAAAATATTTTCCGACAGACGGCATTACAGCACTTTGACTTCCAACGCACGCTGCCCGCCGCTGCCTGATTTTGTCATTTCAATTTGGCAAGCAGTTTGTATGAGAAGCGCCTTCTTAGTATATATATTCTCTGGTTCAAGTGTCTGGCATTTATGTGCTGTGCCACAAGAGAAGGCGAAAAATAATCAAAAGCAATGTTAATATTGAAAAATGCAAAGCATGCTTTTAGGTGTAATATGCTCTGCGGCCAACAAAAACAGTTCCTAAATAATTAAATAGCCTCCAGCATTTATTTTACTGCATTTTATATATATTCACACAATTCATTGTCTTGCTTTTCGTTTGCCAAACTAACCGAATTCAGACGAGGAGGCACCAATCTTATACATTAAATGCCTTTTGACAAATCCTTAGCCTGTTGTCAATACTATAGCGTCAATCAACCTATCGCAGTCATTCATCATATACTTTAATTTTTCAATAGTTTAAGATTGCAACTCTTCTCACACATTTACTCTATCAATAAACTGACAGCATTTCTCAAGTACTTGGAAAAAGCAAATATCATCCATTTTCTCTACACAAACATTCACTAACATCATGACATTTCTATTATTACCCTAGAGTAACATATATTATATATATTTAAAACAAAACAGTAATAATATAACAAAAGCATGCTTTTACTATAGTATACTATAATTTTTATTTAATTATTTAATAATGTACCCATGCGCATAATCCCAGCCCCGCTGCCAACGCACCTCGAGAGATTTCCTTGACATAGTACATCTAAACAAAACGTTGCTTTCTTTTCGGAAAAAGCAAAGTATTTAAAATAAAAAGAAAATATATAATAATATAACACATGACACATGATTACTGTTGGCTGCATCTATTTATTGAATTTTACAAAGAAAATCTCAGAGCAAAATTTATTTTATATTTATACTTTTTTATAATAAACTTAAGCAGTAGACAGACAATCGGGGCTGAGTAATCTCTTATCGAGAAGAGCTCGTTAGCCAGGGCACCTGTAGCCTTGACAGACAACTTCCTCCTTAGAAATATTTTTATTTTATTTATTTTTTTTTGTTTATTTTTGTTTTCGTTTGCAGCTCAATAAATATCCAAAGCAAAGTCGAAGATCTTGCAATGAACAGCTACAGTGCATGTTTGCAGCATTTGTTAACACATAATGCTGTTCTTGTTTTCATTGCTGTTGTTGTTGTTATAGCTGCAAATACGTGTATAACTGCCGGTCACACTTATGTCATGCAGTTGTGGTCTAGCATAAAAGCAACCAGTTACGGTTACGGTTTCGGTTGTGTCTGCAGTTCGACCCGACGACCGATGCTACATAGTCGACTAACGACAGCAGCAGCATCATCATGCTGGTTAGCTATCAGAACATTCGTACTCTGCGTGAGTGTGAGTGTTTGTGTTTAGGTGTGTATTAGTGTGTGAGTCTTAGTACTGTGGTAAAGTGCATATTTTATTATGGTCAGCATTTGACCATTTCGTTGTTGCTTCATAACGAATTTATTATACCCTGTACCAAAAAATGGTAAAGGGTATATTAAAGTTGTGCAAATGTATGTAACAGGCAGAAGGAGGCGTGGCAGACCCCACAAAGTATATATATTCTTGATCAGCATCGACAGGCGAGTCGATTTAGCCATGTCCGTCTGTCTGTCTGTCTGTCTGTCTGTCTGTCTGTCTGTCCGTCCGTATGAACAAAAGGATCTCGGAAACGGTAAGACCCACAACCACCAAATTTTGCACGAAGACTCTCTCAATTAATAGGCATAACAAGTTTATTTTTTTTTTCGATATTCGTCCTATAACATATAGCTGCCATAGGAACGATCGGATGAAAACCCACATTTAGTAACTAAAACCCTTTTTTTTTCATGATATCTTCACCAAATTTTAAATTTAAAAGTTTTAGCCAATATGTAATCACATGTCTAAATATCATGTATATCGGTTCACTATATCATATAGCTGCCATAGGAACGATCGGCCGAAAAACCACATTTACTGAGAAAAACTTTTTTGTTTATTAAGATATCGTTACCAAATTTCGGATTTGACAGTTTTAGGTAATATTCAATCATACTCCTGAATATGATAAATATCGGTTTACTATAACATATAGCTGCCATAGGAACGATCAGCCGAAAAATGGCTTTTACTAAAAAAAAAATTTTTTTTTGTTATGGATTGGGTACAGGGTTTTCTATAGTCGGTTACACCCGACTATAGCCCTGCCTTTCTAGTTTATTTATTTAATATGCAAAAAGATTTTCTTTACGGCATTTTGCTTGCTGTTGAACTTTTTCGTCTATTTGCAAAAGACAAGTGTGCTTCAAATAGATGAATTTATGCTACTACAAACGCAAACGGCAATTCCTTAACAAAATATGATAGCGCTGGCATATGAAATCTGTGGTTTTTTAACGGTGCGGTGTGGCAATGTGCAGCTAACTAAACATAAAATCACTAAGATATAATATATAAATAATATAGTATAGTATTTATATGTATAATATTCACATTATTTACTCTAGTAGCAAGTTGAAACTATTACCGAAAGTACTAATTAAACTGTCAGCTTTCGATTGATCTCCAACTAGAGCCATATACTATATAGCATATCTACCTAAGACTTAATTCAAAATCACAACTAATTACTGTAAAAAAATTAAACTGTTAATTTATGCTAATATGATTTGATAATAATGATTTAAAAGCACAATAAGCTGAGAGAGAGTTAACAGTTAGGGATACAATAAAAGGTGTTTAAATAAGTTGCAGAGTCTTTCGAGGCAAAGCATTGGAAAAATCATAGAAAACACCAGAAAAAAATACTGACAATAAATTCTAGAGCTTAAGTACACTTAGAAGACTAACGGGATAAAGTAGAAAAGAAGAAGATCTAAGCTTTCAAAAATGGCATGAAGAAAATACCAATTGTGCCACATACATGCATACTTCAATATTATATAAAAACATTCATTTAGACTTTTGAAATTTTTTACAAGTAACAATACTGCAAAATGAAAAGATTCTTTTTTCATTTGGGTTTCTACTTAACCGCAAAATCGTCATCTCTCGCCGCAAGAGTTCATTCACATGCGTTATTTTTGTAACTGCTGATGAAAATTTAAATAAACAGCTTAAAAAACAACAATAACTTTTATTTGTTTCCAATTTTACAAACTTTTATGCGTCAAGCATACAAGTCAAGCATTCGGAGAAGTTTTGCGACAATGCCAAGCGTAAAGTCATTCTCGGCATTGCTCACAATTGACGCGCCTATGCAATCGCCGGCATTTGCTGATAACACAAGCGTCCATACAAACTCGTACTCAGATTCTTATATATATATATACTAAGTAAGTATGTGCATAGGTCAATATCGTTGCTGACTCAACATTACATTTCTAAATAAAAATTGTATTTGCGTACATACATACAATGCATGCTTATGTTTGTCCAGTGAATATTTGCACTGCAAGAGAAATGAGTAGATGCGGGGTTTCACTTTTACTTGCATTTAGTCACTTTATTGACGGAATAAAATAAAAAATATAAGAAATTAAAATTTGTTGTTGTTTATGTTGTTGTAATTGATATTGTTATGGTTATTAGTCGCTTCCGATTAAAAATGAACTCAAGCTAAGCGCAAAGCCACTTAAGACGTATGCGAATGAAGCAAGTGTATTTTATTAAGCAAGGAAGTGGCGGTGACTTGCATTTACAGACATATGTATATCGGCTTAGCATGGACTTTAAATTCCTTACATATTGAAATTTCTAAGTTTTCACACATTGAAATTAAGAATAATATAGTGGATTTCTACTTAGAGGTATTTGAGCATATTTAGCCTATGATATATGACAACGATACAACAATGAGCTGATTAAGCAAAAAATAACATTGTTCCAAGGCAAAAAAAAATTGCAATAATTATTTAAAATGAACTAAAGACGAATATATGTGGCTCAACTACCCATGGAAGTCTCAATTTATTGCGTTCACGGATAGAGTTATTTTGTTAAATGATGAGTTCATGTCATCAACGAAAAATAGTTTTCCAATTGAAAATAAATTCAAATAAATACTTAAATCATTAATATTTTGTTTTGTTCACATCTTTCATCAGTTTCATTAAATTTACAACAAGAAACCATTTATTAACATACATATATACATACATAGTTCTCCAATAAGTACACTGCAGTTCATAAATGAAATATAAGCTTAATTGTTTACACAAATGTATGTTTGCCTTGTAGTATTAAAAGTAAGAATTATTATAAAAAAAAATTTATTCTATCTTATTTGTTCTGTGCAAGCTTTTTCACCCTACACAAACAAACACAAAGCTTTTTTGTTTATTTTCATTTTACTTATTTATTACTACTCGTGATTGACATGCCGCAGCTACTGTTGTGTATATTGATCATAAAATTAATTTTTTTTATAAATAGTTAGTATATAATTAATTTTTTTTTTTTTATGTATAAAATCTATTTTTTTTTATATATTTATTATTAAGTTTTTGTTTTTTTTTGCAATTAATCTTAATGTTAATTTGTTTCATTGGCATGTTTACACTCTCAAGTGGTCGCAGTTGAGCTGAGTCTGTTTGTGCTGTGTAAACATCTTTGCGCATCTGTCAGGCATGAAATGAATTGAGTTGTTGCTTTGCATTGTTTATTTGCACAGTAGCAGCAGCCTTTTGCCATGCTCACATGCTGGCTATCAGTAGCTTTAAACACAACCAACTGCAGCAGACGCCGTTTTAGCCCACAACTAGCTGGGTGTTTGTTATATTTTTTTATTTTTTATAAATTTTTGTTTTTTTGTATTTTCATTTGCATATCTGATAGTAAAGCACGTAGTACATTACATTTAGCAGCAGACACTTTGTAAATGCTTTAAAGATGCTTAATTATGCATGTAAGCAAATTCAAATATTTTGTCTTATTGCAAACAAAAGGCACGATTATGTATTACATTTTATAAGCGCAGGTTTTAAATTATTACTGTGGCGGATATGATATTTTTTTAATTTTACTCAGCAGTTGCTAAAGTTTATATAAATAATTGAAAAAATACTTTTTCCAAATTTCTTGTTTTATAAATGCAAAGATCTAACAAAAATTCAACACAAGCCAATTAAAATGCTAAAATATTAAATGTTATTTAGATTCTTAATTTAGTTATGGAAATATTTTAAACTGCAGTTAATGCAATTTTAGTGGTGCTGACTCAGATCTTTAAGTTATTGTTTGAAGAAGAAATTTGAAAATATGCCAGATAAATATCAGACGCTGCTAACAACATACATATTGCCCAATGGTTACTGATTCATTGACCACAGTTGTACGTATTTTTAACTTGGCACTGAAAACACAATACCAGGTAAGCATCGCGGAAGTGACATACGTATATCTAAGTGATCATCAATGCGTACAATGTTAACGTTATAGCATTGAATTGTCGCATTAACTGTTACTTAATTCATTTCATTTATTTAAATTAACTTTGATACTTATTTATGAAGTTAACTTTGTCTACACTCCTAATAACTTCACTGCAGGCCTAAGTTTAAGCTGAAATTTCTGCTAACAGTTTAAACGACAGTAAACGTTTTATATTGCCATTTAAAATTTCAGTTTAAAAATAACCTTGCACAATTAACATTTATTGGCCGACTAAGCCAACAAATGTGCCCACATGTGCCCCATCCATCAAGCGAAAATTCGCAAATTCTTCAAAAACAGCCAAACTCAAGCAGCGAAGCTTCTTAGATAGCAAAAAAAAAAAACAAACAAAAATTAAAAAAAAAAGTAGAAAATACTTACCAAAAAATCGATCAGGCGGCCACTTATCGCAAATGTTAACTTAAACATTAAAAGCGAAGAACAAATTTGCAAAAACAAATACTTGGCAAATGATAAGAGAGAAGTGTGCGCAATGTGCGGGGTGCGGAGACTGTCACGATCGCGCAATTGCTGATGACTCGCATGTCGCGGCCTCTTGCCGAATTGCTGAGGCGCTGAGCTGCCAGTTGTGCGCAAACTTGCAAAGACGTTAAACGGTTTTTTTCTCTGGCTTGGCGGCATTAAACGTCGTGCGAGCGTGAGTTGTTGTTGTTGTTTCTGTGCTTGTGAGAAAATGATTTCAGTGTTTATATGCAGTGAAAACAAAAAAATAGTTAATTATTAATCATAAGCGCATGCATCAATAATAAAAAAAAAAGCAAATTAAAAAAAAAGACTAAAAGTCATTATTGCAAGCAAAATGAAATTATTGCAGCTGTGTGTTGTTGTAATTGTTGTTGTACTAACAGCAAATGTACAGTGTAGTAGCACAGAGTCAAGTGGAAAAACCGTTAACGCTGCCAATATATGCCATGATCCGCCCAAGTACGCATTTCCCAACGATCTGAACTTGCAGGCATGGAACTCACGTGCCCTGCCGAACGACACGCACGTCAATACATCCGTGGACCTGCCCATTTGTGATCTGCATAATGGACGCCGCATACGCTTGCGCTGCATATACGACAAAACGCAGGGCAAGGCCGTGTGGGAGCCGGCGAACTACAATCGCCATGCCGCCTGCTGGCGCCTGCAATGCCATGAGGAGGACTTCACACACGATTACATCGCAGCTGAAGTTGGAGCACACCCCGTGCCGCACAAGAATCGTTGGCAACGCGCTCGCATTGGTGACTACGCCACACTGCAGGATGTCTGTCTGCGTCCGAATGGTGTGCCCGTGGTGCGACGCTGCCTGATGCGCAATGGATACGCCGTGTGGGAGGACATCAGCCAGTGGCCGCCAGTGCAGTGCCTGCAGCAGACAGATAAGACAACGGTGAGCGTGCAGCTGCACGACCTGCACGAGGAGATACTCGTCGGCAAGCGTGTGACGAATGAAACACACGGCAGACGGGAGATTAGCCGCCAGCTGCACAGCATGCTGCGACAGTCAAGGCAACACATGCAGCCGGCGGATGTGCTCACCACGGGGCAGATACTGCAGCAACTGGCAGTCGAGGCGGCGGACGCGGAGGCCACGTCGAATGTGCTGGGCATTTGCAGCACGCTGATGGCCAGCGAGCCGGATGTGCTGCGGCTGTCGGCGCAGGTAAATGCCACGAATACGCTGCTCAGCAGCTTCGAGAGCTACATGGATGAGCTGCCGGCGCAGCTGGTGCCGCTGGCGCGTTGTGGCCACCCGCAGAAGTCCAAATTTTCCGACACTGCGCCCGATGTGGAGAGCGTGGATTGGTCCGAGATCGGAAAAAAAAAAAAAAAAAAAAAAAAAAAAAGCGTGTTCTTTGTGAATCCGAGCTGCGCGAATATCACCGGCATGGCGGTGTACAATGCGGCCAGCGCGAATGCACAGAAAACGTCGCAGGGCTATTGGTATCGCTTTGTCTACATGAACGAGTCCATAGCGCAGCTGAAGCTGAGCGAGCATCTGGAAGTCGCCGCCTTTCTGCCAACGTCTCTGTGGACTAAGGTGAGCGCACAGCTGACGGCGCAAGGCAAGGCGGCATATTTGGTCTACAAGATATTTGCACACGATGGTCTATTCGTGGAGACGGCCGAGCAGCTGCAGCGCAAACCCTACAGCAGGGTGCTGTCCATCTCCATACCAGGCGTTAAATGTAAGTCTAGCTGCTCAGTGCATTCCTGCTCTCTTTACAATACTCTCCTCCTCTCCTCCTCCATGCAGCCGCACTGCCTGAGCCTTTGCCCTTTCTGCTGCGCAATCATCAGCTGGACCAGGCACTTGGCAAGCACAATGTGACTGTGGCCGGCACTGGCTGTGGCTATTGGAACTACAGCACCTGGCTGAGCGACGGCGTCCAGACTAACAATGGCATGCAATCGGCAGCCGAGCCGGTCATCAACTGCAGCACTATGCACTTGACGCAGTTCTCCTATCTGCTGGGCGGCAGCTACAGGCAGCACGATCCCAGCAAGGATGGTTCCAATCTGCCAGCGCATGAAAAACTGCTGGACATTATTTCGCTGGTGGGCTGCTGCCTCTCCTTGCTCGGACTGCTGGCCATTTGGGTGTCGGCTGCCGTGCTCAAAGGCTGGCGTAGATTGGCCTCCACCAAGGTGCTGCTGAACATGTGTGTGGCGCTCACACTGCAGATGATACTCTTCGTCTTTGTCAATACGGATGACATCTCGGAGCAACTGGTGCGGGATCGCGACTTGTGGCGCTGTGTGGTCTTGGGCGCCAGCCTGCAGTATTCCATACTGGTGCTCTTCAGCTGGATGCTAATCGTGGCCATACTGCAATTTCAACGCTACGTCACGGTGATTGGCATTGACCGAC
>JBAMBQ010002545.1:0-11923 GCA_037044495.1 Stegana nigrithorax
AGTAAAGCATTTGATAGTCTTTGACATTCGTTGCTTCTTACTAAGTTAGAGATATTTGGCTTTTCGCCTAAACTTGTAAGGTGGCTTGATAGCTATTTAAAACGTAGCTCCCAAAATGTTTTATTTAATGACTGTGTTTCTAAAAATATTAATGTTCATTCTGGTGTCCCGCCGGGCACCCACTTAGGTCCTATGCTTTTTAACATTTTCATAAATTACCTTCCATCGGTTATTAAGTATTCTCATGTTCTTATGTTGATGATGTAAAACTTTGTTTTCTTCTCGATCAACTTTCAAAGTGATCTAAGGATAATTTTCTTTACCTTAATTGTGAAAAATGTTAAGTAATGTCTTTCACTCGTAGCAAACCTAGATTGTATTCCTACTCCTTAAATGGTTTTACTTTAGTACGTGTTTATGAATTTAACGATTTAGATGTTAAGTGAGCAAAATCCCTTCTTACTTGTAGATTTCATGAAATTAAATAGAATTAGATTCGTATTGTAATTTTTGCTACGTATATTTGTATTAATTTTAATTTTGTTTTAAATTTTATTAATTAGTTTTTGTAATATTCTAGTAATAATAATTTTTGCGGAGTAGATAAAGGAGCTGTTGACCATTATCGGTCGTAGATGTGAAACAGAGACTGGTTTCGTAAGTCCTCTTGTTTGGTAGTGCGCTACCACAACGTCTGCGAAAAAAAAGACCAAGAAAAGCAACAACAACCATAGAGCGAGCAGACAAAAATAACGAAGCTAGAGAAATAGCAACAACAACATAGAAAAGAATATTCTTCGGAAGTTTGTTCAGGAAACAAGAAAACGTATTGTGCACAACAAAAGCATTGCATCAGCAAGTATACAAAAACTGTTGTGCCTCTGTTAGGAAGCTGTTGTGATGCTGTTAAGCTGCTGCGTCTCGCTGTTATACTACTACGTGTCGCTGTTTAACCGTCACTTGAATGAGGTTCGTTATCGAGGGCTTAGACATTACAACGAATTCATTGCAAAAACGGTTGGAGAAGCATCCGCACAATTTATAAGAGCAGCCATTCGTAAGGCGTTTTTGGACGAATTTGCTTCTGTTTATAGCTGGAAAGGAACCAGTACTAAGCCTTGAGCCGAAAAGTGCTTTCTTGTCACAATCACTATAAGTAGGTATATATTTCTATTAATGCGAATATAAAATTAATATAAAAGGCATTCTCACGCTTTTGTTAAATGTTGATATGTAATAAAATTTGCACGCAAAACAAAAACAACATTTCACAATGATTCACAAAATGATTTTACACATTTGGTCATATCCCAGGCCTTTGAAGTAATGTGTAAAGTTTTTTGCTGTTCAAGTGTAGTGAAACAAAAATCCCTCGCATTTTTCAATACTCAAATTTATTTCCCTTATAATCGCAAAAGCTATTACCAGTGAATATATACAATAAAAAGACGAATGTCACCGTTGAAAATATTTGTATGTGGGTCGTCTCAACACGACCCTACCGTAAGATGGCGTATTTTTTTATGGAATACTAATTTATGGTTTCATGAGTCGTTCAATGTGTCATAAAGAGAAGAGCACGTGGTGTCGCTCTTGTTGACATTTTGAGTTTTGTTTTAATTGTAGTTGTTGGGCTAACGAATGCTTACATTTGTTGTTGCGCTTTTTCCTTTTTCTTTGGTAGTTGTAGGTGTGTGGTGATTGTCTTCATATACAAAGCATTTTTTGTGGCGAATGAAATTTTTAAAAAATTTCATTTGTGAAGCTATAGTCGAAACTCAGTTATCCGAAGTAACGATTGCAGACCCAACTCGGACTATCGAATCTTTCGAATTACTGAATTGTTTTAATATATGTAATTTTAATAAAGAAAAACACAACGTTTAATGAAACAACAATTAATTTATAAGTTGAATATAAAAATATAAATATTTCCGTTAAAACTATGAATCCGCTGAAGACCTAAGGAGAGCATGTAATTCGGATTAAAGAACTCCAATTAATTCGGATTAGAGAGTAGCCAATGCATGAAAAAAACCCAGCGAATTACTGGATTTTCGGATCAGCAAGTAGTCGGATTGTCGCGTTTCGACTGTAGATAATTTTTCTTACTTTTTATGAAATATTGGCTCTGCTTTTTTACTGTTACGGGCAAATAAATTCTCAAAGCTACTTCTTAGCACTTTGACTGTGTGAATGGAAAAAGTCAAAGCCAATTAGAATATTTTGAGCAAATTATTCATTGTTTGTGAAAATAAGTGTGTGCAAAATATATTTACTCAAATATGATGCAACTATTTAGTTTGTTCGGAATTTAAATTTGGCATGCATTCAATTGAACTGGCGATCAATCGAAACTGCCTGCTACTCTAAATATGAATATTTGATGGACTATTTATTTTGATTTTTGACAGATGTCTGCATTTAATAAATTGATCAATATAAATGGATAAATATGGAAATATAACAGTTTTTACATAATTTGTATTAATTTCTAATTGATTAATAATTATTAATTTGTAATTAAAAAATATAGTGCGATAATGGAAACATCTGCAATTGTTACAAATTAATTACGTATTAAATAAAGCAAAAATGAGCACAAAAAATGTCTTTGATATTTAATCATTAATTCATTGCTTATCAAATATAAAAAATTTACTCTAAAGAAGACGAACTTCACACTAGGCATTAGTGCGAGCAGCATGTAAATAGGCAAACAATATCATTTGAAATCTCATCAACAACGAATACAAATTATGTATTTTGGGTTGATCAATGGTAAGTTTCTGGTAGGCTGACTGCGCTGATTAGTAGCTTTCATCACTGGCAAGCTGGCACTGCGGTATTCGGATTGATTATGTTGCGTGGATTGTTAACGAAGATCGTTTCCTTGATTCACGGAATAATGCGATACATTATACGGCCTATTGGCGCGGAGTTCAATATTTTATTTCTTGCTGGTGTTCAGCTTTGATTCTTACATGAAACTAAACTAACTTATAACTCGAATCTAACTTTATACTTCGCCCTGCACATGCCGCGTCGTTGCTGTGGCGGCCAAGTGTCGACCTGCAAAGTGCAGTCACAACCATATCGACCACACACGGGATGCAAGTCGGTCAGCATGAAATATGCGGTGACCGACGTTATCGACAAACTCTTGTAGCGTTGATGAACGACGGCAACGCACTCAAGTTTGCAATGCGACCATCAAAAGTACTGCAAGAAGATGGCACTTCACTGAACGCTGTTACCCACTGACCAATTGCTTAAGCAACGGAACTTGGTGTTAACTGCCCCTCTTCTTGAGTCGAGGACGTCCTCGGTCTCGCCAAGGTTGCTCAATGCTCGCATGAGCTCTCCTAGCTCCGGTTTCTATAGCGGCGTCCCATGAGCATACATCGGCTGGGACCATAGCCACGCTGTCGCCTAAACGCTGAAGAAAGGGCGTGCTCAGGATCGCACTGTGTTCGGTAAAATTGATCGTCGATAAGCTAACTACCCCTGGCACCTTTTCCGGCAAGCCCTTGTGGTTCACAATTTCGGAGCCGTTGATGTAGGCCGCATGCTCGTGGGTAACCAGGAATGTACCGACCAATATGCCGTTTCTCTTTTGTCAATAGCCGGCAGATGACTAGACCGGGTGTTACAGAGGGCCGTTCCGCCTGAATGCAACAGCATGGCGCATGTGGTGTTCGACGCTTCTATGCAGAATGTGTGGAACACAGTTATGCCACAATGTTATCCTCTTGGTGCAATGTGACAATCTTAATAATAGCTTCTTTCATAAGCTTACTGGCACTTATATCTGTGGCTTGCGTACTTAAAACGGATCAATGGTGTTTAAAATTAGTGGGTCAATAATGTTGATTTTCGCTAAGGCTATTGACAACGTGACATTCTGAATTTCAGTGGTTAGGCTTTTACTCAAAATCTTGTTTATTGTGTCGGTTAACTTATTCAGTTGTTCCCTGGTTCGTGTATTTGACTTGGGAATAGTCCGTCAGTCGGGCCGATTCACGCGTGAGCAGCAGAAACTAAACTAAAGTCGACTTATAGTTTATTGAGGTTACTTACAGCCCATAAGCTTACCTTAAATTGTCCTTGTGCCCTTAATGAGGACAGTTGTTCCTAAGTCTGCCGCAATCTTTTCTTCTGAGATCAAGGGGGTAAGTTTATTACAAAGTCTTCTATTTGACTTTACTAAAACCTTTTTGTTACAACGGACTTTCTGTTTGGATTAGTTGAATTATTTCTTTCTAGCTGTAACTTCTGTGCCTTTTCAATTTTATTCTTAGTGTTGCTTCTGAGTTCCTCATCTGATGCGTGAAACACTCCTGTTGGCTTTTTGCTCGTAACTGAGTGGATCGTACGCTTATGTTCAACTGTAGCTATTAAAATGAAGTCCGCGGTATCTGTAAACTTTTTTTCGATTTTAAAACACTTAAGGATTTCCAGTAAGGTGCTGTGAAAACGCCGTTGGACATACTATGGAGGGGCGGAGCATTTAGCACGACCACATTGAACTAAAATTTCAACAACGTCGTCACAGTTTCGGAGTTGAATGATGCCTCATTATCACAATAAATGATCCTAGCCCCAGGGAATAGGTTCATCAACTGGATAATGGGCGATTTCACGTCTACTATCGATCGAGATAGGATGGGTTGCACTACTGCGAGTTTGGAAAATTTGTCTACACAGGCTAGGAATTGCTTCTTATCGGTAGAGAAAATATCTATGTGCAACAATTCGCCTACACGCGATAGGATTGGCGTCTCCCCTTAATCTTGTTTCTTTGGATGGCGGTCGTACTTGGCTCTCGTGCAGGATTTGCAACTTGCAACCACCTCAGTTGCCAACTTGTTCATTTTTAGAAAGTAATAGTCTTGTAATAATTGTTTGACCTTCTCCTGTGTTGCCCAGTGGGCGCGGTTGTGTTCGGCCGTGACTATTTCTCTTTGCTCGTTCTTGTCCACAATATCTGTCACCACATGTTTGCAGAGTCAAAATTTTGTGGCTGAAAGACTCTTCATTAACTCATGCTGAAAACTACCTAAGACAGGTAAGCTATAATGGATGCCATTCATTACATCCGGTCTGACTACATACTAACCGTAGTTCGTCAATCAAAGTTTTCCTGTCTGTAAAGTGGATTTCATGACGCGTTTTAGAGCCAAACAGATAGAATTTCCGACGCAGGGGGAACTAGAACTATCTAGAACTATTTGGTTACGGAAACAATTAAGCGGTTTTTCGTTTTTTCCAATAGCATAGGACAGCGACAATTCGTTGTGGACTGTGGCCACGTCGAATTCCGGTTCGTCTTGAAGAGAAATTATGTTCTACCGGGAGAGCACGTCTGCGACGTGATTTTCTTTTCCAGGTTTGTAATGTATTTTTGCATTATGCTCGTCGATAAACGCTTTCCACCTTTTAATTTTTGCGTTTGGGTTCCTGTCAGAAACTGAAAACGTTAAAGATTGGTGGTCGGTATTGATGTTAATGTCCCTGGTACCATAGAAATATTGCTGGAGCTTCCCAAGCGCCCATACGATGGCTAGCAACTCATTTTCGTTGGTTGCGTAGTGTGCCTTTGCATCCTTTAATGCTCTGAATATCATTGTGATCGGCCTCCCTTCTTGTGATAGAGCGGCGTCTATTCCGTGTGCAGATGAATCCCCTAACGACGGACGAAACGACTTTTTGAAATCCGGATACCTCAAGATGTCATCTTCTGACGCTAGGATGTTTCTTAATTTCTCGAAAGCATTCCGCTGTACCTCGTTAAAATTGATAAGGACCATTCTACATAGACCGATGTTTGCTTATAGAACCATTTTCTCCCTTTAAGATATCTGTGAGGGGTTTTGCTATTGAAGCGAAGTCTTTAACAAAACACCTATAATAGCTGGCCAGTCCTAAAAACGACCTGAGAGCGAATAGGTTTCCTGGTTCGACATACTCCCATATTGCTTTTACCTTTTCGGGGTCTGTCATTGCCCTTCCCTTGGCTACTACGAACCCGAGGTATTCTACTGTTTCTTTAAAAAATTGTGTCTTTCCTGAACCTTCATGTTAGCATCACACAGGGTTTTTTTAAAACCCAATCAATGTGATTCACATGGTCTGTTTCATTTTCTGAAAAAATTATGTAGTCGTCGACGTAAACGTAGTATGATTTGCCTATTTGCTCCCGCAGAACGTCGTCAATTGAAAAATGCTACCGGCGTTTTTTAGGCCGAAGGGCAGTCGGCAAAACTCATATTTACCGCCGTTGACGGAGAAGGACTTTTTTTCACGTTCTTGTTTCGCTTAGAAAATTTGGTGGTAGCCCGATTCCAAATCCAGCGTTGTGAAATACTTGGCTTTTCCCAGATTCGCTAGAATCATAGGGATACTTGTCATAGGGTATTTGTCATCAATAGTTCGCTCATTAAGCTTCCTAAAGTCTATGACCAAGCGCTTGTTCTAATTACGCAACTCTTCGTGGCCTTTTTTGTCCACTACCCAGGTTGGATTTTTATAGGGTGACCGTGATGGTCGGATGATGCCGTTTCGCAACAAGTCTTTAATCTCGTTGCTTACAAAGTCGACTAACCCCATTGGGTGAGAGTATAATTTTGAATAAATTGGATTATTATCGACAGTGCGGATGGTAGCCGCTACTGACGTGTTGAATGCGAGGGCTTCATCAGGTTTTGTGAAGGCCTTTATGCGTTTTAGAATCATACGCTTGAACGAATCTCTCACCGATTCCGGAACTGGTATGTCATCCACGTTAGTGAAATTGACGTTGTCGCAATTGTGGAACTTGAGAGGCTCGGAAACCGTACCGTAGTTAACTTGGTTAGTATCTAAGTTGAGGGTTGCTCCCACTCGCGTTAGCAAGTCGAAACCTATAATACCGTCAAACAATGTGAGCGAATCTAACAAAAAGATCGGGGCCGTGCTTCCAAATATGTACATCAGATATTTCTGTTGAATCTTGTTAGAATCGTGGATTGAAGTCACGATAAATGGGAAGTCAACCGAGACTACGCCCTTGAGCGTCTTTACGGGCTTGACGTAATTCTTGGCTGCTCATGTGTCGATTAAAAATTTCAAAGTTCTGCCAGCCAGCTCCCGCTCAATGAACGGCAGCCGGGAGCGTTCCCTAAAAAATTAACGTGGTCAGATTCATATTCTTCCCCTTCGTCATCGACTTCGGCCACAGCCGCCTCGGCAGTGCCGCTGTATCTTTTGTTTTGTTCGTCACTAGCCTGCTGGTTAATGTTTACCCTTTGACGTCTCTGATGTGTTACACGCTCAGACCTGTCTTGCCTGTTAGCGGCTTGCTGTTGGTTATACTGGAAATTGATAGGTTGGCGGAGTCTAGACATGGAAGGGTGAACCTCCATAGGCTCGGGACGTTGTCCTTGCTGCACTTTTCCGCTGGCGCGTTGACCGGATTACTGCTGGCCGTCTTGGTTTCTAGAGAAGTGCGGGTTTTTCTGGGTCACGGCACTATTGTTACCCTGTTGACTGCTGTCCTGCCTATCTGTTGGGGGTCTTTTCCCATTTGCCTTTTGCGACCTATTCTCTGTATTCCTCGCGTAGTTAGCTGCGTAAAAATACCGATCGTCACTAGCCTTGGCTTCTTTTGCTAATGCTAATGCGGTTGGTAAATCTTTCGGTTGAGCCGGGAAAACGGCGGTTTTTAAATTCTTTCTGAGCCCTGAAATAAATGTGTGAACGGCGTCCTCTCTGCCGCGGCAGCCTCATGGGTCATCAGCGTTTTGTTCATTAACCTTTTCTCAACCGCATCGTAGTACTGCATAAGAGTCATATCGCCCTGTCTGAGCGTATTTAGCTCCTGCTGCGTAACGCGCACCGGCGTCTTGTCCGCGTAGGTAAAATCCAACCTTGGCTATAATAGCCCTGAAGTTCAGGACTGTGTTAAATGACGACAGAACAGTGTCAGCTGATCCCCGGATTTTATTTCTTATGATACCGACGGCCTGGTAGTGTCGTGGTAGTGTCAAATGGTTCGAAAAGTTCATAAGCAGCCGTCGCTGCTTGTCACCAAGAAACTTAATTTTCTTGCTTGCCGTCAAAGCACGGCAACAACTTGACCATGTCTAAAGGTCCTTCACATGGCACATTCCCTGTAACAGCTACCTTCTTGAATACTTCTACCACTGGCGACCTTGTAATTTTTAGGCTATCAAGTTCGCCCTGTAGAGCCGCTTCTTTTGAGTCTAATAGTTGCGACAAACTAGATGCCTGTGTATTGTGACTGTCACTATGCGTCGACTCCCTATACTTTGTCCAGCTCATTTATTCTGTGTGCACTCTCACAATTTTTTAGTGCACGTCTAGCCTGGGACACACTTATTTAGGGACCACGAATAAATCACGACACAATAATAGAACAAGCGAAAAATTTAGCGCAAATGAAATCAATGAAAAAAAATCTAAAATATTTTTCCTAACCACGGTATCAGCACCACTAGCTTCGTAATTCAATTTATTTATAAATTTATAATTTTTCACGATATTGTTACCACTAGTTTCTTAATTCAATCTTTTTACTAAGTTTACCATCAACCCGTTATATTTACTTATGTTAATATTTTTTTTTTGTATACTTCAAATTTTGAATTTTCCTAACACCGTTTTAAGAAAACACAAGACCACTTACATGCTTTTTTATCACTTAGGTGGTATCCTAGGTTCCTATCGGGGTGGTTAATCCTTGTTGGGCGCCAATTAAGTATTTTGGTTTGGTCGATGGTAAGTTGCTGGCAGTCTGACTACGCTGATTTATAGTTATCGTCGCTGGCAGGCTAGCACTGCGTTATTCGTAGTGAATATCGTTTCCCTGATTCACTGAATGAAACGATGCAATTATACGGCCTATTGGCGCGGAGTTCGATATTTTATTTCTTGCTGGTGTTCAGCTTCGATTCTTGCATGAAACTAAACTAACTTATAACTCGAACCTAACTTTATACCTCGCCCCGCACATTCCGCGTCGTTGCTGTTGCGGCAAAGTGTCGACCTGCAAAGTGCAGTCACAACCACATGGACCACACACACGGGATGCAAGTCGGTCAGCATGAAATATGCCGTGACCGACGTTATCGACAAACTCTTGTAGCGTTGATGGACGACAGCAACGCACTCGAGTTTGCAATGCGACCCTCAAAAGTACCGCAAGAAGATGGCACTTGACTGAGCGCAGCTACCCAGTGACCAATTGCTTAAGCAACGGAACTTGGTGTTAACTTATATTCTTATTTGCTTCTTTATTTAATGAAATTCTGCTTCTCATATTTTGTTGTGGGCATTTAAATTTTAAAGGGCACTTATTAAACTTTTCAAGTATGCGTGAAAAAGTTGTTATAGCTTAATTATGATTTCTCAAAACTATTTCTATTAAATTAATATATAACAGACTTAACCTAAAATTTTAAGTGAATGTTTGCCGAAAGGTCAACCGATGTTCCATTGAATCGAAGTATATTGGTTAAACGAATCACAGTATTTACATGAGAGGCACATTTTTTGCGGGAATGCTAAAATGCATGCAGCATATCAAACGATTCCAATTCAATAATAACTAAATTACATACATATGTCTCAAAAGGGTATAAGCTGAGTAAATTTGCCAAATGAACAAGTAAGGCTGATAATATGTGTAAACTGCAAATTTCTAATGCATGCGCAAGGAATGTTGGCAAATGCGTTTATATTGAGGAGAGGCTACACTGGTCAAACATTGAACACAACAATATATATCGATTCAAGGATTTAACTGCTGGCTAAATATCGAAATATCTGAAGAACACACCGAAATGTTCGCTGAAATGTTCGTATGTTCGACCAATGTAGCCTCTCCTTTACTCGAAAATAATCTTCTTCGACAATCAGCTGTTGTTTGAGTGGTTTGTCACAAGTGATGCACAGAAAGCCAAAAAGATTGTTCACAATTGATGAAAAATATATGCACGTGTAGAATGCTCCTGCCATTTGTCCGACATTGTGAATCGCCCTATTATATTGAATACGAATTAATTCATAAAATACTCAAAGAATCTCATGATGATCAGATAAGAGGTGGCCTCCCAAGAATAAATCGCATGAAGAATAATATAAAACAAGTGCTAGTTTTTGCGCTGCACGCAAATAAATTATAAAATAGTTTAATGTCTACATTTGAATGTAATGCCGTGCAGAATAGTTGTTTGAATGAAATTGGTTTTTTACTAGAAACTCAAAGTTAAACTATATTTGCTATATAGACTATATTTTCACTTAGTATATGTGCTCATATTTAACTCACGGAGTATCCTCATCAAAGACTCTGATATATTCGTTTGCCCAAATCGAATCTAATAGAATTTTTTGTAATTTTGAATAAAGCGCTTATTGCAAAAAAAGAATGAAGAAAATAAATATTAAAAAAAAACTAATAGATATCAGAGAAAAGTGCTTATAATTTAAAAAACAATAAAAATGAACTTTCCTCCAATGTACACAGAACCCGGGAACAAACTGCTTCAAGACATCAAACCCATGCAATGCACCAAGCTCAGCTGATACAAACTTGTAGCTAAAGCTATTTTTCTCAAAATCAAAAAATAATGCATTTGAAGTAAACTTATAAATTCCTAAAATAAAAATAAAAACCACAGAGCGAGCAGACAAAAAAAAACAACAAAAACAATTCAACGAAGTTAGACAAATAGCAACAACATAAGTGCGAGCAGAAAAAAATTTTCTTCGGCAGTAATTTATTATTGCTGTGTAATAGATCGTTGCTTTGCATAGCTGCTACTCATAAGGTTGGAAACATTAAAATACTCCGAGACAGATTGTATATCAATGTTGTTGTTGTGTACATTGTGACAATACGCAAGTAATATGAGTGAACACTAATATGTTAATTAGTAATGATTTCTATAATTTTTATCGCTGATGTTGTACTATTGTGCACTGGTGACAAAACAGTGCAAAAATGAATTACTTTGTAACCTATAACATTTTTAACTCACTTTTTTTTAAGTTATTCTACTATTAAGACTGTCCAGTAAAACATATTAGTTGTTGTATACAACACATTTTTTATTGCTGTTCAAAGCTCTTTGCTTTGCATTGTTGTTGCATTGCAGAGAACACACAGTTTTCAATTAATGTGTTTGTGCTTATGAATATAACGGCGAGCAGAAAAGAATATTATTCGGCTTTTTGTTCAGCAAACAACGAAACGTATGCACAACAAAATAACATGAAATGGTAAATAACATTTCAAATTTCTCATCAGCAAATAGACAAAACTTGTTGTGTGCTGTTGCGAACAACAACCACAGAGCGATACTTGGCGAAGCTGTTGTGTAACTGTTGTGCCGCTGTTTATCGCTGTTAAGCCGCTAAGTGTCGCTGTTAAAGGGCCTCTTAACAGAGGTTCGTTATCGACAGCTTAGACATAAAACTGTGTCAAAAAAAATACAATTTGAAAAAAAAAGAACCATACAAAAATGCAAATGACACTAACATAAATAAAAACAAAAATAATATTTCAATCAAAATAGGAGATTTACTTTTAATATAGAAAATAGGGTAATAATTAGATAGTAAATATAACACCCTTTGTCAGATATGAGCATAGCATAGCAATAACGGTAGTGTCAGATAAGGACAAAACAAAGAACATTTATAAAAATAGAAAAAAATAATTACAAAAAATAAAGAAAAATAAAATTCATTTTATCATCATTCTTAATATAAATAAGTATGTATATACCCAATATTATTAAGTAAGCATATATAGACATATATGTAAATATATACAAAACAACGTATCACAAAAAAAAACTAGAAAGGCAAGGCTATAGTCGGGCGTAACCGATTATAGAAAACCATGTACCCAATCCAA
>JBAMBQ010002549.1:0-23413 GCA_037044495.1 Stegana nigrithorax
CGGTGTCTGTTCTTAAGAATTGGCCCGAACCTTACGGTTAGATAGACGGCAGCATAGAAAGCGATGATGCTACAGCATATAAATATTTTTCGTGTCATCGTCTCTGTTCTTATCTGATCGATGTACCGTAAGTTCGCGATATTCAGCGTACGAAGAAACGGTAGGCTTAACGTTTCGTCGTGACCACTGATGTTAACGAGTGGCGAAGCTGCAGCGACCGGTTGTCTCTTAGGGATGCTGTTCCTGTTAACGTAGGTGGTGTTGTTAACCGTTACCCAAACTTCGAAGGTAACCAGGTGTGTACCGCTGACTGTTTTTTACGTGCCATCGCTATTCTCGATGGGAACCGTGCTGTCATTGATGAACACGATGCCGTCGTCGACTTCCATCACGGGTTCCATGTCATTAGGTTTTTTTGACATTGCGCTGTAACCCGGTGTGCAATTGCTGCGCACAAGTTGGGTTAGCTGATTCTCTGCAGAATGTCGTGGTTGTTGTTAATCTGCAATCTTCGACAGCCAGCATCTGATTTTCGCACTCTGCCACAGTGTGTCGTTCCGAGAGTTATTATGGAGCCATTATGAAACCGATAGGTAGATAATTTCATTAAAATTCTAGTCTGGAAATCTTAACAGTAGCGACTTCATTAATTCGGTAATACTTATACTAGTGATTTGCTCATTAATAATATTTTTTAAGTCATTGTCATCAAGAATTGTTGGGTTTATTACATTTATTTTTGCCACAGTTATGGACAAAATTAGATTTTCTATTTCGGAGGCCAGAATTCTATTTCTGGTTAGCAGGATTTCATAGACATGTGCGGTGTCGATTTGCCTATTTTTCTCAATATCCACTATTTTATTTACTGTATTAGTTAACTGGCTGATGTTGATTTGGCTCGTATTTTAGTATTAATAAGTCTTTGTCTGTTGTTGTTCTCGAAAGTTGTGATTGTCCCGTCTTTAGCTGTTGGAAATCGTCGAAGTCTGGCGTTCCAGCAACCACCTTCAGGGCTGTTCCTAGAAAGTTTATGCTTCGCGCGTGTCTGTGGTGCACGTTGATAGTCGCAAGGAGTGTGTCCAAATGTTTTGTGTCAATTTCCATAATTTTCCGCATGTGCGACTGCGGGAATAGTTTCGTCATGTTTTCAGTTTCCTTTACAATTTTTGCGTACATGGTCAGGTCTGTTGTGTGTCGAAGATAGTCGACGTCCTGCCAAATGATAGCGTCTCCGTCTCGTATTGGGATGTAGCTGCAGTGGAGTGTAGTCTGTCAGTATTGGCTGTCGCCGTTCATGGAAGGTTGTAGCATCCTAGACGTCAGTCATAAATGTAAGTTTGATCTCTAGAAAGTGATTGTTTAAAGTACAATTAATCTACCCACACTTAAGGTATTTTACCTTATTCATTGTTTCTGGACAGTTGACTTCTTGTGCCCTTTCGATTTTTTCTTTAATTTGTTCTATTGTACTCTAGTGAGGCTGAGTGGATTACGTCTATGGGTCTTTTGTTTGTTACCGAGTGGATAGATTCTATTATATTCAATAGTGGCTTGTAAGATTAGATCAGCTGTATCGTCAATTTTCCTTTCAAGTTTGAGACACCTAGCTATTTCTAATAAGGTGCTATGAAACCTTTTTACCTGGCCATTTGATTACTATGTAGGGGTGGTGCATTTGATACTTGAATATTGAAACGATTTGAGAGTAACGTTTATGTAATTCAATAGACGGTGCATTGTCACAGAATATGGTTTTTGTCCTAGGGTATAAATTTAGACGTACATTATAAGTATTTTAACATCAGATATTGTTCGAGAAGGTATGGGTTGAACCAGGGCAACTGGAGAATTTGTCAATACAAGTCAGAAAGTATTTTTTGTCCGATGAGAATATGTCGATATGAAGATCTCACCTGCATACAGGGCGTAGGTGTTTCGCCCAGTATTTGCTTCTTGGATGTCTGTCATACTTTGATTTTTCACACTCTACAGTTTGCAATGACCGCGTTTGTTATTTTCGTCATTTTAAAAAAGAAATAGTCTAACATGATTTGTTTAAAATTTTCTTGTGCCGCCCTGTGAGCACGGTTGTGTTCTGCGACTACAATTTCTCTTTGTTCATTCTTGTTAAAAATGTCTGCTACGAATTTTTCTGTATACCAGAACCTTGTATTTGGGAAGCTATTTACAAGTGCATGCTGAATGTAGGCTAGTGTTGGTGAGTCGCAATGGATAGCATTTACCGCATCCGGGTTTACTATATTCCGAACTTTTTCGATGAGTTCATTGCGATTTTTTACTTGTACCCAGTGTCTAGTTTTTTCATTAAACAATATGAAAGTACGGGTCGAGGCGGTTTGAGCTTCTTCATTAATTATTTGGTTCCTAAAACAATTTACCGGCTTGTCCGTTTTTTCGATAGTATACGTAAGCGAATCACTATGAATTGTCGCTATGTCTGATTCAGGGGCATTATCCAACCCATGAATGTTTTGGCGGGACAATGCGTCAGCCACAAAGTTTTCTTTGCCGGGTTTGTGTTCACCGATATAGGCTTTCCAACGTTTTATTTTTGCATTTGGGTTTCTGTCTAAAACGGCCAATGTCAGAGGTTGACGATCTGTATTGATATTCAACGTTTTTACTCCGTACAGGTAGTTTCGAAGATTTTTCAGAGCCCAGACTATTGCTAAAAGCTCTCTCTCTTTGGTTGCGGAGTCTAACTCGCGTCCCTTTAACGTCCTAGATATCATGGTAAAAGGTTTTCCGTTTTGGGACAATACTGCTCCTAGCCCTTGCGATGAGGCATCCGTCGTTATATCGAATGGCTTTTGAAAGTCTGGGTACAGTACTAAAACGTCTTCTGTCTTTTAGTTTGTTGAATGCCGTTATTTGTCTTTCATCCAACTTTACCGGTGTTTTTTTTTGCTAGGTGGGAACTAACTCTGCCATTTTCAGACAGTGGTTTTGTTATTGCCGCAAAATCTTTTATAAAACACTTGTAGTAACTTGCCATACCTAGGAACGACCTGACATTGAAAATGTTGGATGGTTCAGCATAGTTTTTTAAAGTTTGCACTTTGTTGTGACTGATTTTTATACCACCCCTTGATACAGTAAACCCGAGATATTTAACGCTATCTTCGAAAAAGTTGGATTTTTCTTAAGAAACCCTCATTTTTGCATCGTACAGACTTTTAAGGACCCAGTTATCGTGTCTGACGTGGTCTGTCTCGGTTTCAGAGAAATTAATTACATCGTCCACATAAACATGGCAGGTCTTGCCTATTTGTTCACGGAAGACGTCGTCGATGGCCCGCTGGAAAATGCTAGGTGCATTTTTAAGACACAGCAGTTTTATCGCGATCGCATTCAGCGAGTTCGATCTGATGAAAACCAGATTTTAAATCGAGTGTGGTAAAGTATCTAGCTATTCTTAGATTTGATAGAACCACCATGATGTTGGTATGGGATATTTGTCGTCGATGGTTTTTCGATTTAATTTTCGAAAGTCTACTACCAACCTCTTCTTTTTGTTGCCTAACTCGTTGATTCCCTTTTTTTCAACAACCCAGACGGGGTTGTTGTCTGGGGATCTTGAAGGTCTTATGATTTTGTTACTTAAGAGTACTTTGACCTCTTTATTTACGAAACCAGCCACCCCCATCGGATAGGGGTATGATTTGCAGAAAACGGGGTAGTTATCTTCGGTGCGAATAGTATCGACTATGTTTGTGTTAAACGGCAGTGACTCGTTGGAGTAAGCAAATGTTTTTATTCTTTGTCGGATCATTTTTAGAAATTCTGTTTTTATTTGTGGGGAAATATCTGTTTCATCTATTCTAGTGGAATTGACATCCCTACACGTGTGAAATTCAATGTCCTCAAACCCTGTTTCGAAGTAGATTTTTCAATCTTTCAAACAAATGGTGGCATTGGCTTGCGTAAGCGAGTCAAGACCAATTATTCCGTCAAAGGTCGTGAGACCGTCTAATGTGAAAAACGTGTTACTTTTATCGAATAAATTTAACGAGCATTTTTTTGTTACTTTGTTCTGACCATGGATAGATAAGACTATGAATGGTGTTTCTGTTGGTACCACGCTTTTTAACTTTTTTAGGGGTCGTATGTAATTTTTTGACGCCCCCGTATCAATTAAAATTTTTATTGTTTTCCCTGCGAGTGTCCATTTTATGAATGGAAGCAGGGACTTGCCCCTAAAAAATTCACATGCTCATTCTCGGAGTATGTGTCATCTTCGCACTCAGCCACCTCGGCTTCGGCAAGTGGCTCGTACTGTTGAGATTCCTGACTTTGGGGTTATTCCAGTGACACATGATTTACCCTTTGTCGTCTTCTATCCGATGTTCTTTCGGATTCATTTTGCCGCATAGCCGGTTGTCGATAATCCCGGTTTTCGTTCTGCTGCCAGGCCGTCTTTTGTCTGAATCGAGCAGTAGACGGATCGACGTCCATGGGTTCTATCTGGTCCTTTCGGCGGGCATTTTGGTGTCCTTTGTTTTGGTTCTGTTTTTCGTAATAGGGATTTTTCTGCTGTTGAGCAGGGTTTCGTTGCTTACTATCTTCTTTCTTATATGGAGGGCGTTGTGATTTTTGTACACTTTCTTCTGAAGCCCTTGCGTAATTCATAGCGAACATGTACCTTTCATGGTTCGCGTTGGCTTCTTGAGCTAGAGCTAGTGCAGTAGGTAAATCGATGGGTCGGGCAGAAAAGATAATATCGCTGAAGGATTTCTTTAGGCCGGACACAAACACGCGCAAAGCGTGTGCTCTATACTTTTCGTTCATGGTGGCCGCTATGGTCGGTTCGTATGATATGATCGTTTTGTTTGTTAGCAATGTAAGCTTCTTTTCAACCTCGTCATAGTATTGTGGAATAGTTAGCTGTCCCTGTCTGAGTGTAGCAAGTTCTTCAGATATATCGGTCGCTTGTCTGCGTGCGTAAAATCGAGCCTACTTATTATGGCCTTAAAGTTTAAAACGGTGCTAAAGGAAGCTAACACAGCGTCGGCAGCCCCTCGTATTTTAATCCTGATTATGGCCAAAGTCTGATAATGTTTCGAACTACTATTATGGGGTTCAAACAACCTATAGTCAGAGTATGCAGCCTGCCTCCAGGAAACACAATTCTCTTGTTTACCGTCAAACTCAGGAAGGGATTTTACTATATCTAGGGACTCGTCGCAACGGATGTCGCCATTTATGATGGAATCCGTGAACACTTCTATTTCAGACTGAGTCACAGTTGCTCTATTCAACTGGTCGGTTAGATCTTCTAAGCGCCTGTCAAATTCTACACGTTGTGTTTCGAGAGCAACATTCATAGCTGCCTGTACCAGTAGCTGAATCTGTACGATTACCATTTTAATTATAAACACAGTTCGAAGGAAAAATCAACCAGAGTTATGTTTTTTTTTAGAAAAAAGGAAAACAAAATTGACGCAACTTTCTTAATACGGAAAGCAGTTCGACACGCACAGTTTAGTTATTATTTTTTTTTTTAAAGAGGGAAACAAAATTGACGCAACTTCGTTAGTACAAAAACCAGTTCGACACGCACAGTTTAATTATTTGTGATTTATATTAATAATCAAACACAGACTATAACAATTCTTAATACAAGAATCAATTATATTTTTTCTTAATTTTATTTGTATTTTTCACTTTATCAGTTGAGCAAAATCACTTAAATTTTTTTTATCATAGTTAATATTATCGAATGCCAACGTTGTCCGCCTGTGCTACGATCGTTTCCAACGCCGTCTATCTGGCTTCTTGATTCAACGCAGATCAAAGGGCTCTTTCCAGCGGCTTTGGTGACACACAAATTTCACGAGTTATTTATGGCTAAGTCTGCCTTTATTTTTGGTCAACTGGAATCCCGTAGCAGTCGCAGCTAAAATTATTATTTATATTGGTGATTTATAAATATTGTAATGAGTAAAAATATTGTTACAATAAATAAAATAATATCTCACAAAAGAAACACAAATATATATAACTAAACAAAATCAAACATCGATGCAATAAGTTAATATAGGCCTAGGGACAAACACGAGATAGCAGCAAATTAGCTTAGTGGATAACGCAACAAACTGCGAGCCACGGGTCTCGGGTTCAAATCGCAACACAGGGAGAAAACTTTATTTTCAATTTTGACAACTGAGACAAACCAAAGGTATAGCAAAACATTCAAGCAAATTATAATTTTAACAACAGCCTAGAGGGCAACACTGCGAACTAATGATCGAAAGGTGGTCTTAGGTTCAAAAACTCAACCGAAGCAGGCAAATTATTAAATTATTAACCTATTACAAACCAAAATAGGCAACAACAACAATCAGCCAACCACAGACAAGAACACAATTATTTTATATTAAAATTAATGAACAACAACAACAAGAAACTAAAAATAGGCAGATGATGTCACACCAAACTCCTTTTGTGAAACTACGATATTATACTTCACAACCGATTTATGCAAATATTAGTATAAAGGCAAACTCAAACCATCAGGAGTTATCGGTTGCATCAAAGTAAGTGTCTACTCAACTAAGGTATACACTCGGTTGCACGATCGTCTTTTGCGTCAAACGAAACACATATAGTTTTGTCTCGACCTGGATACATTTTGGGTAGTAAGGGCATCAACTTTGGTACATACAAGTTGCAGCGCCAAGGATTAACTTGACCTAAGCAATCGTCTCATACACAAGTCGTAGTGCCAAGTATTAACTTGACTTACGCAACCGTCTCATATACAAGTCGCAGCGGCAACGATTAACTTGACCTACGCAATCGTCTCATATACAAGTCGTAGCGTCACAAAGTAACTTGACCTACGCAATCGTCGTACATACAAGTCGTAGTGCCAAGGAGTAACTTGACCTACGAAATCGTCTTACATATAAGTCGTAGCGCCAAGTATTAACTTGACACACGCACCTTCTCCCGCCCAAGGTACCACGGAAGTAGGGAGGAGCTAGTACATCAGGTAGCTTATAAGATCGAGGAAGTATTGGTCGCTTGTTCACTCGCCGTTCCATCTTTCCCGTTGGCATCGAGCTAAAACATCCCGGACCCGACATGGCCACGAGAACGCGAAACACATCCCAGAAGAAAACATCGGCAGAGGAACCACCAAGTAGAATAAATTAGTTAAGCACTGAATTATTGTCTTGAATTATATGAAGGAATCATGAAGGTATTGAAGTTAATATTTATGAAAATAGCTCTAAGGACATACAAGAAAAAGCAACTCAAAATAAAGAAAATATCATATCCACCTAACATCTGATCATTTATCATTCCACGGAAATCTACCCACATTCACCTTAACCAGAAAAAATAAAATTTTCTGTTACGAACTCTGAAACGAGAAAAATAGTTCGTAACAGTGGCGCCCGAGCATTAGTGGCAAGGTAAAGGGTCAATAACGTGTAGAAATGTCATCGTGGGTATACCACACATCAAAAGAACAATTACAAGAATACACACTGGAATTCGGAATAAATCACATTGGCAAAACAGATGAGCTAAGGAAAAGAATCACAGAATTTATAAAAAAAAACCGGTCACAGACATAGAAACAACAGAAAGAATAAAAACATGGGCAGCGATACATAGTCGATCCAGAAGTCTCTCACCACGTAAAACACCCAGCAAAACAACGAAACCGAAGGCAACATAAACACCAACATCAAGCAAACAACACAACACGATGAGCGCAAAAGAGGTTATCGAAGCGATCCGCAGTTGGAACATAAAGTACGCAGGAAACACCAACCCATTGGAATTTCTACAAGAATTGAAAGAACGAGCAACAAACTATGGATAATTCACATTCAACAAAATGATTATATTAGAAAGGGCTGCAATTAATTGGTGGCGTACACAAGAAGAAAAACCAGAAGAATGGGTCATCTTCAAGGAAAAATTTCTAGACTACTTTTTACCAACAAAATACTTCGAATAAGTAGAAGATCAAGCAAATAAATGGAGACAACATAACAATGAAAGCAACCGAGCATACTCAGCAAATATGACAACCATAATGGCATATTCTAAATACACAAAGGAACAACCGCTTAATCTAATATACAAAAATAGCCGCCTCCAGATCAAACAATATGTGAAAAGGAAAGATTTTGCTACGCTGGAAGAGTTTCGTAAAATGGCTGAGGAATGGGATGAAATTGAATTGCATGAACAACAACAAGCACACAATAACCACACATACTACAGAAATACACCATTACAACCAACACAAAACACCAATCAACAAACGGTAACTTGTTTCAGATGTGGCCGAAACGGACACATCGGAAGAATATGCCAAAGTCAACCTAAATTGCTCTGTTGGATATGCAACAAAGAAGGCATAAGAACAATAGAATCTTGTCGCCCCAAACAGGAAATCTTACAAGGCCAGGAGAAGCGGCGCAACCTCCCAAGCCATTAATTAAGGAAAAAGCGCCAGAAACAGGATTATCGAACAAAGGTAAAAATAGGAAAAAATCAAATAAAAGCAATCATAGACACAGGGGCAACACAAAGTGTAATAAGCAAAGCACTAATGGAAAAGGTACACGTAGAAGGAACATGGTTAAAAGAAACTAAGGCCAAAGTAAGAATCGCCGATAATAGAATAGAAAACGCTACGGGAACAGTTAAAACAAACATACAGATAGGCAACACGAGGTAGCAGGCCATTTACTATTAGGCATGGACTTCATCAATAAATCACACGGATACATGGTATGCGGCGGAGAATATACAAAGAAGATTAAAATAAAACACAATCAAATCAACAATATCATCAGATAAAAACAGGAGACATAACGGATATACAAATCCAAGATTTTCTAAAGAAACAAATGGCAATATTCAACACAATGAGCGGGACCAGCAACATTACAACACACAAGATATATCTTAAAGACGACAAGCCAATCAAACAACGTTACTATCCCCGCAATCCCGCACAACAAGGAATAATAAATACCCAGATCGATGACCTACTAGCACAAAACCTCATAAAAAAATCCAATAATCCATATAGCGCACCCGTGGGGCTAGTCAGAGAAAAAAAATAATGAGTAGAGGCTGTGCATCAACTACAGACAACTTTACGAAAAAACAGAAAAGGATGCATACCCGGTACCACGAATAGACAACATTCTAAACCAACTAACATAAGCGAAATACATTAGCACCATTGACTTGAAAGCAGACTATTGGCAGATATCCATGGATAAAAGTAGTAAACACTTTACAGCCCTCACAGTACCTGGTAGAGGCCTATATCAGTGGAAGGTTATGCCATTCGGATTAACAATAACGCTGGCAACGTTCCAAAGAGCGCTGGACTCGGTAATTGGGGTGGACATGGAGTCATTTGCATTTGCATACTTAGATGATATCATAGTCATAGGAAGGACAAAAGAAGAGTATCTACACAAGCTAAAGGTAGTATTTAAAAGATTGCAGAAAGCAAATTTAAAAATAAATCCAGACAAATGCGAATTCTTTAAAACAAAGCTTAAGTATCTGGGACACATAATAAGCAACGAAGGCATACACACAGACTCGGACAAAGTAAACGCAATATACAATATACCACAGCCCAAAAACAGAAAAGTTCAGAGCTACCTAGGGGTAGCATCATGGTACAGACGGTTCATACAAAATTTCACGGCTAAAGCAAAAGCTCTAGAAGATCTAACAAGAAAAGACAGGAAATTCGAATGGACGGAAAGCCAACAGGTAGCCTTCAACTAGTTAAAAGATGACCAGACCCGAGCACCAGGACGCCAGCAACTACGGCCTAGGGGCGGTACTCACACAGGAATCGGTCGAAGGGGAATGGGTCATAGCATACGCAAGCAGAAAATAGAATGGCGCAGAAGTCAACTACTCCGCAACAGAGCAAGAATGTCTAGCGATTTACTGGGGAATACACAAGTACAGAATGTACCTGGAACTTCACAATCATAACAGTCCACCAAGCATTGAAGTAGCTAAACTCGATACAAAGCCCATCCGGGAGAATAGCCAGATGGGCGTTAGGACTCCAACCATACTCTTTTGAGATTAAATACAGAAAAGGAAAAATGAATCGAGTGGCGGATGCATTATCAAGGCTACCAACCCAATGACACAAAAAATAATAGACTGGGCAACATTCATACAGCAACAAGTAGAGGAAAAACCAAGCGAGTTCCCAGAATAGACGATCACAAACAACAAGTTATATAAATATAACCCACATAGAAACAAGGCAGCAGACACCCTTGCCATGGAAACCATGGAAATTATGTGCACAGATACACGAGCAACAAAAAATATTGTATGAGAATCACGATCAACCAACGGCGGGACACCTAGGGATCACAAAAACTACACAAAAAATAATGAACAAATATTACTGGCCTGGCATGAGAAAACAAATGGCGAAATACCTCAAAGAATGCGAGTCATGCCAGAAGTATAAAATAACACAAGCAAAGGCAGCCTGGAAAATGCTGACAACAATTGCCAATGCACCATGGGAGACAATATGCGTCGACTTCGTTGGACCACTGCCAAGATCGTCACATGCAAACACAGCACTGATAGTATTCATGGACAAACTCACAAAATGGATAGAGATAGCTCCAGTTCGCCAAGCCACAGCGGAAAACTTTTTAAAGGTATTTAAGGAAAAAATATTACCAAAAGGAACACCTAAAATACTCATATCAGATAATGGGGTACAATTTACTGGCAGGAAAACTAAAAACACCATGGAAACGCTAGGCGTAAAACAACAGTTTACACCATACACACCATAGGAAAACCCAGCGGAGCGAACAAATAGAACTCTTAAAACGATGATTTCCCAGTTCACTGGAGTAAACCATAGAAAATGGGACGAAAACCTAACAGAGCTAACAATAGCTTTTAACAGCAACCCATCAGAATCATCAGGATATAGCCCAGCATATCTACTAATGGGACGGGAATTATGGGTAGCAGGCAATATTTTCGACAAGTTAACAAGCGGATCAGCAGTAATACCGGAAAGCCCAGAAACAAGAATAAAACGAATCAAAGAAGCGTGCGAAAGTGCAAGACAAAACATGAAACAGGCATCAACAAAACAAGCTCACCAACACAACCTCAGAAAACGAGACAACATCCCACATTTAGGAGACATAGTGTTAGCTCGCACCCATTATCTTTCCAAAGCAATAGACAAGTTTGCAGCCAAACTATCCCCAAAATTCGAGGGCCCATACGAAATAACTAAAATTATATCCCCAGTAATCGTAGAAGTTACTAACAGACAGACTAACAATATAGTACGCTGCTACATTAACAATATCAAACCTTTTGCAGGCACAATATCTTCCATTACAGAAATCATGGACAAAAAATTCGAATTAAACACCAACAAATTCAGAAAGGCAACAATAAGAGAATGGCAAGCTATGAGGGCAAGCAAGCTAACATCACCACAAGCCAATAAACGAATGACATCAACTACGGCGAGGACCTGTACAAGAAAAGACACAGAAACACAGTCCACAAGGAAACAAGAAACACAAAAACACCGCATGACAGAGTCAACAACTAAGATTACAACTACAAAGAAACCAAAAACAACAACAAATAACAACGTATCAAACCTCATAAAAGAAGTTAAGATATTACCAACAATAAGATCAACAAACATCAAAAACAGGGGAGAGTGTAACGAATAAAAATATTGTTAAAATAAATAAAATAATATCTCACAAAAGAAACACAAATATATATAATTAAACAAAATCAAACATCGATGCAATAAGTTAATTTAGGCCTAGGGATACACACGAGCTAGCAGCAAATTAGCCTAGGGATACACATGAGCTAGCAGCAAATTAGCCTAGTGGATAACGCAACAAACTGCGAACCACGGGTCTCGGGTTCAAATCGCAACACAGGCAAAAAACTTTATTTTCAATTTTGACAACTGAGACAAACCAAAGATATAGCAAAACAGTCAAGCAAATTATAAATACAACAATAGCCTAGAGGGCAACACTGCGAACCAATGATCGAAAGGTCTCAGGTTCAAAAACTCAACCGAAGCAGGCAAATAATTAAATTATTAACTTATTAGAAACCAAAATAGACAACAACAACAATCAGCCAACAACAGACAAGAACACAATTATTTTATATTAAAATTAATGAACAACAACAACAAGAAACTAAAAATAGGCAGATGATGTCACAACAAACTCCTTTTGTGAAACTACGATATTATACTTCACAACCGATTTATGCAAATATTAGTATAAAGGCAAACTTAAACCATCAGGAGTTATCGGTTGCATCAGAGTAAGTGTCTACTCAACTAAGGTATACACTCGGTTGCACGATCGTCTTTTGCGTCAAACGAAACACATATAGTTTTGTCTCGACCTGGATACATTTTGGGTAGTAAGGGCATCAACTTTGATACATACAAGTTGCAGCGCCAAGGATTAACTTGACCTACGCAATCGTCTCATATACAAGTCGTAGTGCCACAGAGTAGCTTGACCTACGAAATCGTCTTACATACAAGTCGTATCGCCAAGGAATACCTTGACACACGCACCTTCTCCCGCCCAAGGTACCACGGAAGTAGGGAGGAGCTCGTACATCAGGTAGCTTATAAGATCGAGGTAGTATCGGTCACTTGATCACTCGCCGTTCCATCTTTCCCGTTGTCATCAGCGTCACCGGCATCAAGCTAAAACATCCCGGACCCGACGTGGCCACGAGAACGCGAAACACATCCCAGAGGAAAACATCGGCAGAGAAACCACCAAGTAGAATAAGTTAGTTAAGCACTGAATTATTGTCTTCAATTATATGAAGGAATCATGTAGGTATTGAAGTAAATATTTATGAAAATAGCTCTAAGGACATACAAGAAAAAACAACTCAGAATAAAGAAACTATCATATTCACCTAACATCTGATCATTTATCATTCCACGGAAATCCACCCACATTCACCTTAACCAGAAAAAATAAAATTTTCTGTTACGAACTCTGGAACGAAAATCCCTTAAAGAAAAATAGTTCGTTACAATCTTCCACGTAGGTTCGTACGGGAGGTTTTTTATACTATTTTTCTCGATTGCCCCAATTAAAATTAAATTGTTGAAGCCTTCATGAAGTTGAACTGATTACAAGGAGTTACAAAAGCTTAGAGCTAAGCTAAACCCTACGGTCCCAAATCACGCCATCCGTCACTTTACTGATTTTGCAGCTCGTGCAAGATATCAAATTACCCGCGTCCGGAGTTTAGCTACAGAGTTCGTTATCTTTGACTCTAGCTTACGTTGCTTTTTAGCGGCAGCTTGCATATTCCGCTGATTCAGCAAATTGCGTCGGTTGTGTGCTGACTGTGTTAACTTACACACATTCTGCTTTGTAATACTAAAAGATGCTTAGCTGCTGCCAATTAGGGTGGAAACATTAAAATATTCCCAGACAGACTTTAAATGAATATTGTTGTTGTTGTACACATTGTGGCAGTACGCCAGTAACATGATTGACCACTAATATGTTTACTAGTAATGATTTCTATGACTTTCATTGCCGATATTGTAATATTGTGCGCCGGTGTCAAAAGAGTGCAGTAGTGAATTCCTTTGTTTCTTTCTTACTTCATATACATTATACATAGTAACTATATATGGGTGATATGAGTCTTCGTCATTTACCATAGATTTGAATTTTAGTGAAATGAACAGTAAAGCCTATATGTAACATATTTACCTCACATATGTTTATGTGAAATTGGTATTATTTTAAAGTATTCTACTATCGAGACTGTCGTTTACACCATATTAGTTGTTGTATGGAACACATTTTTTATTTTATTTATTGTGACAGGCTCTTTGCTTTGCATTGCTGTTACTGACAAGGATGGAAACATTAAAATATTCCGAGACAGATTTTATATGAATGTTGCTATTGTTGAGCACATTGTGACAATACGCCAGTAATATGAGTGATCATTAATATGTTTATTAGTAATGATTTCTGTAATTATTATTGCTGAAGTTCTACTACTATGCACAGGTGTCAAATTAGTGCAATAATGAATTGCTTTGATTCTTTCCTGCTTCATTCCTAACATTTTGTGCAGCAGTTTCACTTCAATAGTGTGCTTATATGGGTGAGGCACATTACTTTTTTATTTCATAGGAGATTATCTCCATCTATTGAATTATGAGCTTCTTATTATTAGGTCATATAATTGGAATTATTTCTTTTAACCCTTTTTAAATTCCTGTTCTTAATACTGCAATTTTATAAGCTTCAGGAGTACCAGTAACATGAGCTCATCATAGATTAATAGAAAATAAACACTAACAAACAACTCAAGGATTATTTTTCACACTATTATTAGGAATTTATTTTACAATTTTAAAGGCTTATGAATATATGAAAGCTCCATTTACTATTGCAGATTCAGTCTATGGATCTACATTTTTTATAGCTACAGGATTTCCATGGAATTCATGTACTTATTGGAACAACCTTTTTATTAATTTGTCTTCTTCGACATACTAATAATCATTTTTCAAAAAATCACCATTTTGGATTTGAAGCAGCTGCCTGATACTGACATTTTGTTGATATTGTTTGATTATTTCTTTATGTATCAATTTATTGATGAGGAGGTTAATCTAATTTATCTATATAGTATAAAAGTATATTTGACTTCCAATCATAAGGTCTATTAATAATAGTATAGATAATTTTTTCAATATTTACAATAATATTAATCATTTTAATAATTTGTTCAATTGTTATATCTTTAGCATCAATCTTATCAAAAAAATCTATTGTTGATCGTGAAAAAAGATCACCCTTTGAATGTGGATTTGATCCTAAATCTTCATCACGTCTTCCTTTTTCTTTACGATTCTTTTTAATTACAATTATTTTTTTAATTTTTGATGTAGAAATTGCTTTAATTTTACCTATAATTATTATTTTAAAATTTTCTAATTTAATAATTTGAACAATCACTTCAATTATTTTTATTTTAATTTTATTAATTGGATTATACCATGAATGAAATCAAGGAATATTAAATTGATCTAATTAGGGTTGTAGTTAACTATAACATTTGATTTGCATTCAAAAAGTATTAAAATTTTAATCTACCTTGAATATGAAGCGATTTATTGCAATTAGTTTCGACCTAATTTTAGGTAATATTACCCTTATTCTTTAATTGAAGCCAAACTAGAGGCTTATCACTGTTAATGATAAAATTGAGATTAATCTCCAATTAAGGAAATATGACGCTCAAAAAAAGCTGCTAACTTTTTATTTTAATGGTTAAAATCCATTTATATTTCTATTTATATAGTTTAATAAAACATTACATTTTCATTGTAAAATTAAAAAATCTTTTTTTTATAAATTACTAAAATTAATTCATATATGTATTTATATTCAAAGATTATCTTAATCTCCATAACATCTTCAATGTCATACTCTAATTATAAGCTATTTGAATAATTAAATATTAATAAATTAAATAAAATTAACACTCAAAAAACAAATAATAATAAAAAAATTTTTAATCTATTATTTTGCAAACAATTGTCTTTAAAAACATGACTGTGAGCAACACATTCATAGCAAGGGAAAGAAACACAAACACAAAGATCAGAAAATATTTTCCGACAGAGGGCATTATAGTAATTTTACTCCCAACACACGCTTCTCGCCGCTGCCTGATTTTGTCATTTCAATTTAGCATGCCGTTTGTATGTGATGCGCCTTCTTAGTATATATATTCTCTGGCTGCACGTTTTTGTTTTTCTGTCCAACCCATTAACGCCATGAACAACGAAGAGAAGAATGCAATTTTTTTCTCTAATTAGCATTTCCTAATAATATCCTTATTATAATCTGATAGAACAATTTATTATTCGGAGATAGAGTGGATCTTGGAAACGGTAAGACCTATAATCACCAAATTTGGCACGAAGTCTCTACCAATCTATAGGCATAAGAAGTTTATTTATTTTTTTTTTTCGAAATTCGATTTAAAACATATAGCTGCCATAGGAACGATCGGCCGAAAACCCAAATTTAGTAACAAAAACCGCTTCGTTTTTCAAGATAACTTTACCAAAATTAATTTAGTAGTTTTAGCTAATGTCCAATTAAATATACAGTTTACTATATCATATAAAGCTGTCATAGAAACGATCGGCCGAAAAACCACATTTACTAAGAAAAACTTTTTTGTTTATTAAGATTTTGACATTCTGCTGCTATTTTCCAGGCGATGAGCTAGTACTCCCACCGGAAATCTCGAAGCTGATCGACTTTGTCTAGAGTAAAAACTTGCCCGCTATAATCGGTTGTGATACCAGCGCCCACAACGTGGTGTGGGGTAGCACCAACACCATCAAAAGGGATGAGTATCTTTTAGAATACATCCTACAATCTAACCTAGCAATAAGCAATATAGGGAATATACCCACTTTTGTTAATAGAATAAGGCAAGAAGTGCTAGATATCACACTCACCAGCCTAGCGTACGATCAGAAAATAGGCAACTGGAGAGTATCTAGCGAACCCTCAATGTCCGACCACAGAATAATTGTATTCGATATCGGATATACAGGCAAAGCCTCCCCCCTTGTGAAAACTTGCGTAGAACAAAATGGGTAAAATACAGGGAAACGCTTATTGTCCTCACGCAGTCAGACAAACCCCACAGTCTGAGACACAATAAGTAAAGTCAAGAGAGAACATGACGTACACTGGTGTATTAACTCATTGGAAAACCTAAGAAAACAGGTGAGAAAACTTTTTAACAAAGCGAAGAATTCTGGCCAGTGGGAAATCTACCTCACCAACCAAAAGAAAAACGCAAAGACTACAGTAACTTTTGTGATACAATCAGCACCACAACTGCGGCAGGCAGACTGCATAAAGTCATGGCCAACGCAAGGATAAAGGCGAATGTATCACTGAGAAAACCTGATGGCTCCTACACGGGAAATGATCTGGTCGATCCACGGACTCAACCTTATTCCAGGTAAATAAGACAATTAAAACTTCGTTAGAAAGGAAACAACCAACCCTATGCGCATTTCTCGACGAAGGGAGCCTATGACAATACATCCCACGATGCAGTGGCTGATGCACTTGTACATAAAGGCATTAATCCCTTTTTAGTTAACTAGATTAACTCAGTTCTAAAGTCACGCGCTGCCGAGGATACAATGGGAGACACCACTGTAGCAATGACAACCATTTAGTCATTTTTTTGACAATGCTATCATTCGTGATGCTGAGCCTGAACACGGCTGAAAGAAAACTTCTTTGCCTATATTCAAAGAATTTAACAATGTTGGAAATTTTGAACTTGGATTTCTAGGACAGATCGTTTTACCTGAAGGAATAAAACCAAATCCAAATAAAATTACTACGATTCAAAACTTCCCTATTTCAAAAACAGTAACTCAAATAAAATCCTCTTTATCAATATCCGGCTATTACAGTTACAGTTTATAAAAGATTTGGCCAAGCGTACAAAACCTCTAACAATTTTTTTTAAAAAGTGGGAAGAATATTGATCTTAATAAACAGCATGTTGATACATGTTTAATGTGTAGAACTTTATTGTGTAACGACCCAATCTTATAAATTCCCGGGTTATACTCACCACTGATGCTAGTTTTTATGTGTTAGGTACCGTTTTTTCACAAAATCAAATAGGTAGCGAAAACATCCTCTCCACATTGAACGACACAAAATGTAACTACTCCACTATCGAAAAAGAGTTTCTGACAATAGTTTAGTCTACTGAATACTTCCGACCATACCTTTCCGGTCAAAAATTCACTATAATTACTGATCACAAACCCATTACTTGGCTGATGAACCTTAAAGACACTAATTCAACATTAGCACGATGAAGATTAAAATTGGAAGAGTATGACTACAATATCGTATACAAAATGAAAATAGTATCACAATTCCAAAAACAAAAATAAAAATAAATAAAAATATAAGTTAACACAAGCGACGCACAACTTATTAATGAAACCACTGCAGCCACTATTCACTCAGCACAGGAAAATCTAGATGACGGAATCCCTATTTCAGAAAAACCTTTAACCCTCAGATGGGTGACAAGGTCCCTGAGGACCTTTTTCATTTTCAAACTGAAATTACTCCTTGATGGTACGTGGGAAGTATACCCAACCCCCACATGTATTCCAAGGAGATTTTATTTAGAATCGTTTAAAAAGGCGATCCGAGCAATAGTTTACTTTTTATTTAGATTTAAAAGTAATTAGTACGGGATCGAGTGAAAAATTTTACTGAAGTTTTAAGAAATTATCAATAAACGCACTTTCTTTTGCCTTGTTTTTAATTGTTTTATGATCCAAACACATCAAAAACGTGTTCTTTGAATTTAAATTACTTTTCGGATTATTTTTATTGTGCGTACATCATAATACGCGAAACAAATCGAAAAGGCAGGGAAGTAACAGCTGAATGGAATTTGGCAAATCCGACGAACACTAAGGAATAGAAAACAATCACTTTGAAAGAATTCGATGCCTTTTTGGCTTTGGTTCTGTATGCTGGACTTACTAAATCGAATAGTAAACCTCTTACAGAGTTATCGGGCCCAACGTTTAGTCCAATA
This sequence comes from Stegana nigrithorax, assembly GCA_037044495.1. Classification (NCBI taxonomy): domain Eukaryota; kingdom Metazoa; phylum Arthropoda; class Insecta; order Diptera; family Drosophilidae; genus Stegana; species Stegana nigrithorax. Next base: position 18,745 of record JBAMBQ010002549.1, read on the forward strand.
TACAAAGCTGCATTATTATATCATCGTATTGTGTGCATAAAACAATGCCATAGATTCGATTCATTAGATAGATTGATGATGTTTGGCAATTGTTGCAATCTAACTTGGTAGCAACTTACACTCCGCATAATGAAATAATCGTTTTTCGTAAACTTCACACAATACATTCCCTCGAAGCCTGCCAAGTATGATATAAAAATATGGTGGTTATGCGACTCGAAATCATTTTATACTGTCAAAGGAATTATAATTACTCTGGGAAATTGCCTGTCCGGCAGCGAGAGGTGAATCAAGGGCAGAATGTTTTACTTTAACTTGCAGAGATATTTGGATGCAGGCCGCAAAATTTACACTGACAATTTGTTCACAACTTGGGATTTGGCGCGTACTTTGATCAGAAAGAAAACTGCATATGTAAGAACAGTGCGCTCGAATAAGACATTTGTGCCATGGGAATTCCAAAAAACTCGTACGCGTTCTATCAACAGGCATTGTTCGGCTTCAATGAAGGTAATATAGCACTATGTTCATATGTGCCCAAGAAGAACAAAGCGGTAATTTTCCTGTCTATACGACATTATACTTGCGGTGTGGACATGTAAACTGTGAAGTAGAAGCCGTTTGCTATTACAAAGCTAATAAATCAGGCGTTAATACAATGGACCTGATGCTTGGCACATATACATGCAAGCGTTCAACAAACCGCTGGCCACTGGACATGATTTATAATATGGTGGACATTACAGCATTAGCTGCATTTACTTTATATAACGAAATGAAGCCAATGAAGTGATAGACGACGGTTATTTCTACTGATGCTGACAAAACAATTGGCGATACCAAACATAGAGGAACGAGCGCTCAACAACCGCATATCCACATATACGGAACGCAATGAAAGCATTTGATCTAAAGGTAAAAAAAACCACTCTAATATTCAAAACCAGAATAACTACATATTTTTTTTTCTTTTTAGTTATTATTTACACCGACAGAAGGAGCTGCACCGTCGTTTGTGCCTAGAACGAACAGACCGTCATGTCTGTCACTCTGAGTAAAGATGGCAGCGGAAAGCAAGGGCCTATTGCTATTCCTGTAACAATCCAGTTTGTGCAGAGCATTCAATACTTATGCAACGATGCTACACCACCACACAAAATATGTTGGACGAGGGACAATCTACACAACAATAGTTTCTTAAGCATTTGTTATGTAAAACTCATTAAAAATTAATAATAATAATCAAAAAAAAGGTAATGTTCCTCACCTATATAAGCACACTATTGAAGTGAAACTTCTGCACAAAATGGTAGGAATTAAGTTTTTAAATAGTTACTAGAGTTGTGTTCCTTACATCAACTAAAATGGTGTACAGAACAGTCTGGATAGTAAAAATAATACCATTTTCACTTATATGTAAGTTAAAAATTTTACCAGCTACTGTTCATTTCGCTAAAATTCAATTCTACCGGTAAAAACGAAGACTCATATCACCCTTACATGTTTAATATGTGTAATTTATACGAAGTAGGAAAGAAACAAAGCAATTCCCTATTGCACTCTATTGTCACCGGTGCACAGTAGTACAACATCGGCGATAAGAATTATAGGAATCATTTCTAATAAGCATACTAATAGACACTCATATTACTGACTACTGTAACAATGTGCCCAAAAACAACACTCATTTAATGTTTGTATCGGAGGTTTTTAATGTTTCTACCCTTATTAGCAGCAGCTAATCAAGGCAACCATCTATTACACAGCAATAAAGTTAAAGGCAAACAAAAGTATTGTTGTTGTACATATGAAATGTAGCCTGTGCGAAATCTACTCTGAGATTTCATATGGCACACGTATACTAACAGAGTTCATTGTTGTACAACAACCACACGTTTGTACAATCAGTAAACCATTTTTTTTACTCTCTCTTACTTATGCGTAAGCAATTATTCTCTACGCTGCAGACGACCAAGCTCAAGAAAATGCGCATTGTTTTGTGTGTCTCCCCACTTCATCTCTGAAGCTTCCAGCATTTGATTTCTGTTATGTTTATTTTTTTAGGCTTACACCTCGCTAAAGAAGTTCACTTCAAAAAATTTCTTTCTAAAATTATTATACATTTATAATTAATAAATAATAATAAACCAAAATATAATACCGTTTTCATACGATTTTCCACACAAATATAAATAAGTCCCTGCGGACTTTGCACTTTGTATTAACGGATGAATCACTAATCGGAGGGTAAAACAAATTCAACATTCAACTGGTATTTAAAACACACTCGACGTCGGAAGCTCACATTAAAGCTCCTTTTAAAAACAAAATCCGTAGACCTATTAAGAAAACTCATTTTAACGATGAAAAAATTCTTGAAAAATTACAAAAATAAAAACAAACAAAACAACAGCGATATATACAACTGATACAATATTCAAACAAATACAAGAGGCATATTCAAAGTACTTCGCAAACAATAAAATCTATAAAATCATAAGATATACACAATTCATACAAGACATTTTAAATAACGATTAACAGGATGAATTGATAGGCCAATACCACAGGATAAATAACCATATAGCATTAGACGAAACATACCTTCACCCAAAACGATACCTGTAATACTCTCAAATACGATAGACATCCTTCAAAAATTGCTTTCGAAAAATCCGAGACTCCAATTAAACCATTGGATATCCTTTACATTGATACACATTCAATTAATTATCAACAAACTCTTACCAAAGTAACATAGATAAATTCTCAAAATAGGCATCAAGAAACACATTCCCGGCTAGAGACCACCTTAACGTTTTTCAATCACTACAACACTTTATCTCTATAATCGAAATTACTCTTAAAAATTTTTTGTGACCAGGGGGCAGAAATCTTTTCAAATATATTTAAAGACTTTTCCAAATATTTCACTATACATAACATCTTTTCAACAATCATCCAGCAACGCACTTGTAAAAAGATTACACTGGTCACTGACAGAAATTTATAGAATTATAATGGTAAAAAGAAATGAAAACAAACTCGTTGTTGATCATGATAATATTCATTAAGAAACTCCTCTCTACCTACAATAACGCAATCCACTTCTCTACAAAACTGACATATTAATCATCGAAAATAGCTTTATTGGTTTTCAAAATATTCCCCATTAAGATCTATACACTTTTGCATGCGTTTGAACCAATTGTCGAAGCACTTTTGCCACTCTGATTGAGGTATCTCCAAAACATGCATTCTGAACGCATCAACCGCTTCTTCAGGTATCGAAAAACGATTTTATTTTTTACGTACGGGAATAAAAAGAAGTCATTCGGTGCCAAGTCAGGACTATAAGGCGGATGACTCATCAAATCGATGTTTTGAGTGCTCAAAAATGCAGTTGTGTGAGCCGATGTGTGAGAGCTCGCATTGTCGTGGTGAAGAGTGATCCGTCTTCGGCGGTTGGTTTTCCTGATTTCTTAAGAGACAACTGGCAAACAAATGGTTGTGTACCACTCAGAATTCACTTCCAGCGCTTGACTGTTCTGCGTTGTTCTAGTGGTACGGTTGCAACATGTCCAGTTTTTCCGAAAAAACAGGCGACCATTTGCTTGGAAGTGCTTCGTGCGCGAGCAACTTTTGTTGGATTTGGCTCATTTTGAAACACCCATACAGTCGACTGCTGTTTACTTTCGGGCTCATACGCGTAAATCCACGATTCATCACCTGACACGATGTCATAGACGTGTTTCGAAGCACCGTGATCGTATTTTTGGAGCATTTATTTCGACCAATCGACACGAGCCTTTTTTTGAGCGATTGACAAATTATATGGGATCCAACGCGAACAAATTTTTTTGACGGTCAAATGTTTATGCAATATTGAATGTATGCTGGTCCCACTAATGCCTAAGGTTGTCTCAATTTCACGATAGGTCACATGACGATCTTGCAATATCAGTTGGCGCACAGTATCAATGGTTTCCGGAACAACAACTGATTTTGGACGACCTTCACGAAATTCGTCTTGGAGTGAACTACACCTCGGTTGAATTCACCATACCATCGATAAACACTGGTCCTTGATGGAGCTTCATCGCCAAAAATTGAATTAAGTTCATCGATTAACTGTTGTTGAGTTAATCCACGTCGAAAGTTGTAAAAAATAATCGCACGAAAATTTTCACGATTTAATTCCATTTTTTGGGCGAGATGAATCTTTTAAGTTACTGTAAACAACACAAATAGCGCTCGTATGTCAAAACGTTCTGAGTACGTATAACCTCAAAAATTTCAAACTTTACGATTGAGCTGGCAGTTGCCAGATTGCAACACTAGGGTTGCTCAACTCCGAAATATAAAAGGCAACCCTCGTAATATACATAAAGAGGGATTCAAAAATAAAATTTCAATATTTCAATATTCAATATTTTCATATATCCCCAGCAAGATTTGAACGCATACCGCAAATTAATTAAAAACAAAAATAAAAAACCAACTCAAAAAGTTTCCGCCACGAGATTGAACGTAACGAGCCTTGCGACTAGCTTTTGTTTAATCATGTATTTAGTGTAGGCAAAAGAAAACCAGTCTTCATTATGATGGAAAAGCACATTGTGAGTTGCTAGCGGAAAGACGACAATTCACATTTTCAATTTTGTGACCT